>CAHIKZ030005544.1:2435000-2507500 GCA_903632075.3 Acanthosepion pharaonis
AACATTCATTCTAAGCAGGAAAAGGGTTAACCCCCAAATGAAATATAAAGTGGAAGCTAGAAAGATATAATGGAAGACATTTTCCCTGATAATGTGAAAGTGAAGAAAGAGCCATCTGTGTTGCCTCACCCCTACAAATTGGAATGATCCGCCGAGAGCTTACTTATTTTTTTTCTATCAAAAATCCGGCATGTGGGTAAAACAAATTGGGAAATGGATTTATCTCTTTCTTAGGAAATTAGGAAAAATCATCATTGGTGAAAAGAGAAGCAGATTGGAATTATATTTTCATTAGAAAAAAGGAATTAAGAAAGGAAAACGGAGAATGAACCGGCTGCGAAGATTAGGATTATGAAAATTGATCAGCCATAACAGGCAGGTGATCTGGTTTATGTTTTTGCAAAGACAGTAATTGGCCTAAGGATGGAAAACAGCATGTCTCCTTGTTGAGAATTTAGGCAAACAAATATATTTTCATTGATGAAAACAAATTGGGAAATAATTTTTATCTATTGCTTGGAAGGTTAAAATGAGAAGGCAATCTGGTTTATGTTTTCACTGGGTCCAGGAAAAGAGTCAGAGAATTGAAAATAGTGAGGAGAATAAACAACACACTTTAAAATTAGATTTGTCACAAAGACAGTTATAACAGCTCCAAGAAGTGGACAGAGAATAACAAGTAGGAACAAGGAATGGGGCAGAATTTAGCCACACCTGTGCAAAGTAGCAGTGTGAGATGTAAAGTAAAGCAAGTTGGAGTTAAGGGAAGAGCAATACCTGTAACTACTCCCAAGGAAGGTGGATAATTCTCCAAATTTGGAAAGTTGATTAAAAAAAAAAAAAAAAAAAAAAAAAAATCAAAAATAGGGAACAAAGAAAACCTTTATTGGAATTAATGAAAATTAGGGAATCACCAAATCCCCAGAACCCTTTGGCCTCATGCCAGTCTTGAGCCAAAGTGCATAAAGCAGATGACTTTGGAGAGTTTGGAGATTTTGGTCTGAGAGCCTGCATTGAGTGTATCTGAAATCCATGTCAGCTGCCAAACAGATTTCCTGATTCCAAAACTTCAAACCCATCCCAGGCCCAGTGTCACTATAGAGATTGATGCAGGAAGGGCCAATTTTTGTTGTACCAAGTGCAATATAAACCAAATGAAGATTAACCCCATGAATCTTTCATTTTATTTTTTGTTGTAAAGTTATTTTTTTTTCTCTTAATATGAAACATGCCAAGGCTTGAACCAGCACTGCAAGTCAACAATCTTTGATTTGTCGCTGCTGAGATCAAGGGCGTGGGCAGAGTTGGTGTGGACTGAAGTAACCAACAACCAGCTTGGATCAGCATTGACCAGTGCAGAGTTAACCTTGTGGTTAAAATGTCATTCTAAGACCCCGAGGGCCTGACCACTGTGTAGGCGGCAGTGAAATGTGTTATAATGAGCATGGGATGTTTTTTTTTTTTTTTCCTTTTAGATATGGCAACTGTTATATCAATGTTCTCAATGTGTCTGAAAGAAATGAGAAAACTAACATTTGACACATGCTGCATAAAATTACATTAGGTCATCTTCTATTTACAGCCCCCTAAAGACAAATATCCAGTGCATCCTGTAAACTATATGCATTTTCAGCAGGTAAGAATTTTTAAATATTGTTAAATGCTAGTTTTTACATTAAAAAACTACATTTGTGAAATAACAGTTGCTAAAAAAAATTTATATGAATTAGTTTAGTCTGAAAAAAAAAAAAAAAAAAAAAACTGTCAAATGCGGTAATATCTATTCAGAAACATTAAATGTACATTAATATTTTCCTACAAATATATCCAGTTGAATTTGTAGAAAGCACAAATTGTCTTTTTGAGTAAAATTTTAAAACAAACAAGAAATAATCCTTAAAACAGACAGATTGCCATACATTAGGCTTACAGAGAGGGATAGATCATTATCAATATTACATTATCAAAAAATCTATATTTTATGGAATATTTTTAATAAGTTTAGAGATTAGATTGGATCATATGGTAAGTTTTTTTTTTTAGTTTTTTTTTTTTTTTTTAAGATTTCCTTTTCAAATGCAAGATAGTGTCAATAAATTGTCAAGGAGGTGATGGATATATTTTCCACCTTTATAACAGGTTACATTTCACTTACAACAGAAGCTACCATCTTTAATTTAGCTTGAAATGCATACAATCCATGGAAAATTTGTTTTTTTTTTATTTATCTGAATGAGCTTTGTGTTGGCCGTTATATTTTACAGCATATCAAAAATGGGTTATTTAATGTCAACAAGATTTTATTGCTTGTTTATATTTTTTTTTTTTCAAAAAAATATATTATAATAATATAATTTTTTTCCCAAAACCTATTTTTACATTTTCAGTGTTTTGACCTCAGTTTGGGGTCAAAACACCATAGCTGGGATCATAAAAAGGTGCTACTACCCCAGGTCAGGGTGGACCTGAGAACACCAGCAATTAAGAGGTGGTCCGATGCTCCTCAAAACCTCCTGATCAGAGGCCTTGCTGTCAGGTGTAGTTTATCATCATACCCAGGATGCAGATGTAGTTTATTGTCATACCCAGAACACCTTGTTCCCCCCCCACCCATCCCCTGGGGGTAGGGTCTTACCCCTTCTGCAGAGTTGCAATCAGTGTATTTTGAAGCCCCAGCCAACAGGGTATTTTTTGTGTTGGTCATGCTCTATCAAAATCTTTGTAAATTGTGTAGGTTAAGCGTTCATTTTCA
Organism: Acanthosepion pharaonis; assembly: GCA_903632075.3. Classification (NCBI taxonomy): domain Eukaryota; kingdom Metazoa; phylum Mollusca; class Cephalopoda; order Sepiida; family Sepiidae; genus Acanthosepion; species Acanthosepion pharaonis. The sequence goes on from CAHIKZ030005544.1 coordinate 2,437,753, forward strand.
TTCAATTGCATGCAAAATAAAAATTACTACACACAGAGAGGCAGTACTATTGATAAAATGTATACTGTAAATTTTACAAGTTCCTTTCCAAAGACATTTTTATCTTTCAATTTTTTTCTGATAGAGATTAATAAAGTAATAACCTGTTCACATACAACCAATATGGCACTGACTGTGGAACAGTCAATTTAAAAATCTCAATCCTTTTGCTATAACCAGAATGAGTATCAAGTTCCTTTTCTTGTCACAAGAAAATAGAAAGAAAAAAATTGCTGCTTTCCCATCATGCATCTGAGAATGCTACAAAGCTATTTTAGATTAAAAATCACATACAGCACCATCACCACCTTCTTTCTTTCTAGCATCACCTCAGAATAAATCAAGCCTGCATGAATGACAGCAAATTAATGTAATGGGATGCTGGAAATCATATACTAAAGTTGTTTTAAAAGAAAAGCAACCATTATTATTACTAGTAATACTTTTTTTTTTTTTTGCAACGAAGAGGGGGAAAAAATTCAGATTGCAGAAAAAAAGATATAAATCCCTTGCATTTGAATCACAGACTATTTTCTAGATAAAGCATTTTGTGAATTTTTTTTTTTTTTTAACATTTTTTTTTTTTATGCTGGATTTACTAAATATGATTGAAGCCAGGCGTTAGAGCTTAGTTTTAAGTCATGACATTCATATGATAAATATCGATAAACAAAAGATTTTAAAGTAAAGAATAACACTTATTTTTGTATTCTGCCTTTTCTGTGAAAACTGAATAATCAATTAAATATTATTAATGATGCTAAAATCAGTTTATATAAGATTCTAAATTTCCTAGATACAACATACTTAGGCAGTAAAAATGCATTCAAACAAATTTTATTAATTTGTTAAGTATTTAATTTTTCATTATATTTTATCAGTATAAAATATCACACATTCACTCAAAACTTGCAGAGAAAGTGTCTAATGTAAATATAGCATATAGAGCTTTGAAACTTTATGACTAAGTTTGATATTTTCTATCAATTTCAAAAATTGTATCAGATCAGTTGTAGCTTCCATACATGTCTTCTTGCCTGAAAATAAGGAAAACAAAGATAATTTCTACCCATCATAACATATTTGGTTATTTGTCTACAGAAACCTCATGACTGTTACAGGAGTGATTGAGTAATGGTTTGAAATGTGATCAATTTTTTTTAAGGTCTATTAGGCTATTTGGAATACTTAATAAATTTTCATATTTTTTTACCATCTATTTTTTAATTTTCTGAAGACAAGCCTTTTTTGTGCCATGTTTGAGCTTCTATCTGAATTTCAGAATGAGCTCTTGTACTGCAAACATGATTTTGCCAATTTACAACTTTGATATTTTAAAAGAAATCAAAGCTGGAATCTGGTATCCCTGTAGTTCTCTAACCAAATAAGTAATTTCTGGTTTCATTTTAGCTCCTAAAACAGAAAATATTTTCAATGCTTTTCAGAGGTTTCAATATCATACATGACTTTATATTTTCTTAAATATCAATTATCAAAATTGGCAAAATCATGCTCATTCTTAAGAGAAAAAAATCTTTAAACTTCAAACAGAAGCTCAAACATAGAACAAAATTATTGTATCCATTTTTTAAAGTTAAATAAAATTTGAATCAAAGAAAATAATTCATTTGCCAACTATTTCAGATTTAGAAATGAAAAAATAGTTCCGATTTTGAATACTATTTTTCTCAAGTAGAAAATTAAAACATTCTTCACTATCAATGTTCAAATGCTGAAAGCAGTTTTCTAATAAAAAGAAATTACAAATATCAATAAGAGAATCAAACAAATTTATTTTAACTTTCAAACAAAAACTAAGAGATTAAATATAGAAAAAATTTCGTTGGTGGTGTCAAAAATCAATTAAATAAAAATTTTACTTTGGTGGAAAAATTGCCTTAGACTTCCAATTTTCCAAACTACATATTTGTTTCTTTTATAAATATTTTACAAATACTATTTTTTTTTTTTTTAAGTGGAGATGATTAAAGTATCTAACAAATTCTACTTTATATAAGACATGAATTCATCATATAACAAAGTAATTCCCAAAATATGGTGCCAGCATTTAACATCAAGTTTTTAAATAAATTTGAATCTGCTGTGCATGTATTTAAATTTAAAATTATGTTCACGATTAACAAAAGAAAGAAAATGTATTTTTATTTGGAGCACAGTCATCTATCATTTCCATCCAAAACAAGACAAAGTTGAAATCAGGTGTTATTTTCTTATACTACACAATTGACACGGTTTTAAATGGGGGAAATAGATAAATTGAAATGAGTAAAGGTGTAAATGGTTCAATTTCTTTGATGACAACAAGTGTAATCTGTCAATTTCTACAATCATCTTCTAAAGTGCCTTTTAAAGAAAAGAGAAATAAGTTTGGAGACATGGCTATAAAATACAAAATAATTGTACGAAGGAGGAACCAGGATTTAACTGAAACAAAATCATTCAAAATTAGACTAGTGTAAGGCTGTTATTACTGATATCAGTCTAAAGATGACATGGTATAATAGTGAAAAGAAATATTTCCATCACTGATCAGATGGGACAGACAGATAATGATACAATAAAGGCTATAAAGAAGGGATCCTCTTTTAATAAAAACTACATTCTTTAAGTTAAATTTTATGGTCAAATCAATTACAAAGAACAACGAATACACTGAGTATATTGTTTTGTAAAAGATCTCCCTTTTTATCTTCATTTTTTATTTAAAGTTCTATCAGTTTCACTAATGCATTTCATTGGACATTATTTGGTTGCAATCTATTTTGTAAATTCTTGCCTCAGGTTTAATGTTATTTGGTCTGATGTTGATTAAATCTGATTGTTTCTAAAGTAATTGGGACAAATCTTTTAAGATTTGATAAATTATTCTCAGCTGTGATTGTTATGGAATTGGTATATAGTTTTATGTGCCAAGTTTTATGAAGCTTATTTTTGTGGTTTTTCTCTTCACATTATACATGAAATAATCAAAATATTGCAGGAGTTTAAAAGTATTTCAAGCATGAAAGATGCCTTCCAAAAGCTAAGCAATGTATTAAGAAACAGAAGAAATCCTCTTAAAAAACAAAGAAAAGAGTACTTAACCGTTATGTAACATCAGTCCTCATATATGGCAGGAGTTTAAAAGTATTTAAAATGTCTTGATTCACATAAATATTGAGGTCTACAAATTCTAATGTTCTTAAGTACAAACCTATAATTATGTTTTGTGATCATTTTTGTTAGTGAATTCTTGATGTTTAGAATTCGATCGTCATTAATACAGTTTAACATAACAAAAAATGGTAATGTATTATTTACATGATTTATAGCCAGTCTATTGTCCTCATCTTTGTTGTTATCACATCTCAGCCATTGTGCCTGCCACACTTCATTAAGTGTATACCAATCCAGATAATCTACAGAGAATTCCAAACTGAACCCTTTATTTAATCTATGGCAATAGACTGTTCTCATCCCACTGCCTATATCTAGTTAATGTTTCTCTTTCATAAATTTAATTGTATGGCCAATGTTTAGCTTTTATAAATGGCAGTATTGTTTTATGAAGGATCTAACAGTAAAGAATCATCAATACATCAGTTGTCAAATTTCTCTCCCAACTTTTCTTTTATCGATCACAATTATTTCATCAATAAAATATGCAGGAGCACAACACAATCTGTAAAAGGAAAAATGACAAAGATTCTCTACTTTCCTTAATATTTAAAATTCAAAATTGGGACTTAAATATGATTCACCTGAAGCTTTGAAGCTGCTACTGAGAAATGTTTTCAATGCAGTGTGTGTGTGTGTGTGTGTGTAATATTTTTCTTCTAGTAGTTTCAGCTGCCATAATTTTCATTACCCTTCAACAGTTCCAGCTGGCATAATTTTTCTAGTAATACTCTTTCAAGGATAAAGGAAAGACTCCTTTTCTCTTATTCAATTTTAGTACAAAATGATCCAATTTAAGTTTAAAAGAATTAGCTTTGCACAAGAATGCTGAAACATTCTTGACCCAACCCACCTCAAAAAATCTAACCAATTGAGTAAACAGAATTCATTTTGGAATCCATTCTTGGTCAGGCCAACAACTTTTCAGCAGCCCTTCATATTTGTGTTTCTAATTTATTAATAATGACAAGTCAAACAAAGGGATCCTCCCAGTAAGGATTTAACCCACTCACAACATCCTGCAGAACTAATGTTTTAACTAAATCAATGCTTACATAATTTAGCAATTTTTCAAGTATGATAGTAAAAGTCTATCTAATTTAAAGTTAGTCTTCTCAGAAGTTTTATATTTTTGCACTTTTAAAAGCATGAACTGACATGAACAACATTATTGAAGCCAATTACAGATGTTAAGAAAAATCTTCAGGCAAATTCATCAGAATTTCTATTTTAGAAAACAAGATAATCTAATGGTGTGACAAATTTCTTTAATAAAAACTTAACATAGAAAGCATAATAAAGTTACAATGAAGTGAAATCAATCTGAAGAAAAGTAACAAGTTCTAATTTAAAAGCCATGTCAGGAAATCTTGAATAACATGTGTTAGATATTACAAACATTAGGTTTGTTCATATTACAGGCTCTCTATATTATTGATTATAAAGTTTATATTTAACATTTGGGTTCACAGATTTACAAAACAAAATATTTTAATGTAATTATAAACTTTAAAAAAGATCTTTATAAGTTTTTTTTTTTTTCTTTTTTTACAATTCTAGAAATTAAAAATCATCAACACAGATCAAGACAAAAATTTAATAAAATTTTCAACTTATTTTAAACGAAAGAAGATAATAGAAAAACCCAGGTTGATTAAAATTTGATTAACTATGAAAATAGATTTTTTTTTTTTTTAAAAGAGATATTAGAATAAATAAATATTAAACCAATTTCACTTTCTCATCAGGTGAAATTATCTTTTCAGGTAGTGTAATGGTTACCAACTTGAACAAAAAGCTGAGTTTGAATTTCAGTAGAGTTCATTAGATTGACTTTCACACAAATACCCCCCCCCGACTACGAGTTAAGAAGTTGGGAAGTGGGCTTTCTAATTGTATTTGGCAACCAGTCCAGAAGGAAAAGAAAGCTGAATTCAAAGCTTTATGTGAAACACTTACTATGCAGCCAACAAAAAGATAGTGGCAATCACAATGACAATATCATCTTGTCTGAACATTTTTACTTCTTACAGAATGCAAAGACCAAAATGGTCAGCAATTGGCTAGAGTACCTCATGTGTGTGGTATTCTGACAATAATGGATTGCCTTTGTCTGGGGTTTGGATAAAAGTCCAAAATAGCACAAATTCAATAAAGGGTCACAAGAATTCTGAAGTGCCAATATGCCTCAAAGAATCCAAGTTGCTAATACTATCTCCAAATAAAAAAAAGAAAAAAAGAAACAGTCCTTTTCATTGATACCATTTTATATAGTAGCATGGTAACTCAGAGATTCACTCATAACACCCAAATTCTTGAAAATATGGTATTCTATGCAACTTTAATCTTAAACCAAATCATTTTATGCTAAATTCAAATTTTCAACTTTGCACTAAGTTAGATAACTAAATAAATTACTTTTATCATTTAAACAAAGCTGCCATCAGTTAATGTGAATAGAGTGAATACCATAACATTTTCAGATTTTACAAGAAACACTAAGAAGCTGTAGTCTTTAGGGAAATAACTTGTGAATCAACATGGGTAACATGAGTGAAGGACAAGTAAGAAAATCTTGATTGTTCTCTCTCCAAGAGACCAATTTATTTGACAACAAATTCTCTTCCATCACAAGGGAGAGTCTAGAGAGATTTGCTGATTGAAGTAAATGATAGATTGTCTTGCACAAATTGTACTTGATTCTATCTGCAATGAAGATGACAAACTAATGGGGCAGATGGCTTTTGTCAATACAATGTGTTCACTTCAAAACAACAACAGATCAGCAGGCTAAATCATTTTGGCAAGCACTAATAATTTCATTTGTTTTTACAGTAAAACAATTTTGGAATTTCAAATATAAGGTGATTAACAGATCATTAAACATGTCCTAAATCTAGATATTGGGAATACATACATGAATTTGAAGACCTGAGCCAATAAGATAGCAATGCTAATAGTTTCCATTATCTTAATGGTTTATATTTAATCAATTAGAAGTGCTTTAATTGTTATCTTTCCATTATTGAAGTGATTTTACAATTATTAAAATATATACACCATTACACTTATGCTCACAGTGTGTGTGTGTGTGTATATATATATATATATGAGAGAGAGACTGTATCACATAATGCAATTAAGAATCTTCACAAAAGATCAGTAATAACATTTCATTTTTTGTTTATATAATCTGTAGTTCTACAGAAGGATACTGAGAATACCATGTACTCAACATGTCAGCAACAACAAAATTCTAGAGAAAATGGAAACTAAAAGAATGTTTATATTTAACATCAGAGACAGATGAAAATTCTAGGGCACATGAAGAAATAGAGCTTGGAAAATTTGATACTTACAAGAGAGATCAAAGGCAAGAGACTGAGGAAACAATGCATAACCTACCTGGGATGCTTGAGTGAATGGATGGCAAAGCAAGGCTTGGGAGAGATGGTCAAAAGACTGAACTTATTGAGAGCTACAAAGGACAGGAACTTGTGGAGAGCTATGATCGCCAATATCCTGAAGTACAAGTCTTTAACTGCTTAGCCACAGATGGTACTTGCCTCAACTGATAGATGAAACTACCATAAAATTATATATAATAGTAAAAATATAAAAGAATATTATAAAAGTTAAATTCTAGCTTTATTTTTAATTAATAGACAATAATGGCCAAATATACTCAAGAGATACAAGAGCAACAAGGTTAATGTGTGTGTGTGTGTGTGTGTGTGTGTGTGTGTATAGACACATGTATATATGTATGTTAATTTCAGAATTTATTAAATTCTGAAATTAAAAGTTTGATTGCTTTCATTCATCTTTATAAAAAAAAATTTTTATAATAATGATGCAAATGATAAAACAGTTTATAGGTGCACCTCTAAAAATCTGGATTATCAAAACTTAGGTCACCTCTCTTCTGGTTTAGCCCAACTTGTGAAATTCAATATGCCAATATGCCCCCCCCCCAACAAATGATTAACATTACACCACCACCAAGCAGACCTATCATGATGGATGCATGTTCTTTCTTTGCCGCAAACATATATTAAGGCTCAAGATCACCCTAGACCTCAAATGCAATGAACTATTGCTAAAAGATACTTAAAAAAAATGTAGCAATCCACTAAGTATTTGACTCCCCCTGCTATAATCTATCTTTACAAGATTCAAAATCAGATCAAGAAGAGTTTTGCTGCTATATCTGAGCTGAAGCTACTGTCCAATCCTCACTTGACTTGATAGAGTTCAAAAGCAGACTTGTGGGTGATGAATTATTTTCCACCCTACAACTCCTTTCCCACAGATGAAACCTTGCTAGCCTCTTTTATAACGTGTTCTGACAATACATACCTGTGTTCTGCCAGACCTGACCTTTGCACCTGAGTCAATCATCTACATTCTCTTCATATTCCATTAGTAAGGAGGAAGTTCCATTTGGACAGCATCTTCCCAAGAACTGCTGCTTTGTGGAACAGACTCCCAGCAGGAGGTTTTCCCCAATCACTATAATCTTGCCCTCATCAAGTCTTAGATTAACTTACCTTTCTTACATGACCATATGAACTTCACTTCTTGCCTTTTCTTATGCTCATACAATGCCACACAATAAGTGATTGGCTCTTGAAACTCATCAGGTAAATATTAGTAATAAAAAAAAAAAAAAAAAAAAAAAAAAGATGAATTCAAAATTAGAAGTTAACAGGAAATTACTAAACACTGCAAGATTCTTTCAGAGAAAGGGACTATTTACATTTTGGTTATAATTATGTAAACAATATTTAAGAGACAATATTTGGGTTTCTATTAATATCTGTTATAATGACTAACAACTAAAGTTATTAGTCAATCTCATCTCAGATGATAGAAATAAGTTGGTGTCAATTGAAAATACAGATAACCATTTTATTTTTTTTTTTAAATAATAAAAAAAGATGTTTAGAGTATCAGATTTAACAAGTTAGTCAATATATCTAAGAATGGCTAAAGTTACAAAAACAATTTGACACATGAGTTTGGAAATAGAAAGCAAAAACATAACAGAAATACACAATCTATATTTTCTAATAATATCCTCAAAAACATTTAGCAGTAGTAAAACCAAGAAACATTGACATTCTGTATTGAATCATTTCATAAGAAAAAAAAATTACTTTGCATAAAGCAAGCTAAAATTGACTTTTTATAGACAATCTTAAAAATAGTAAAAAAAACTGGTATGACTGCTTCAGAAAGTAAGTAAAACTTATCAAAAGAGAATAGATACTTTACATCAGATGTGAATGTTTTCCATACTTAAGCAACGAAAAAATTTCACTGCAATACAGTTATTAAAATCTAATCAGTCAGTTGTAAAAATAGTAACAAAAAATGAATGCTATTGAAAGATAAATACATTCTTTCCAATTTCAGAATTAAAATTGTAACCATTAGTAATTAAATTAGTATGAACAAATACATAAAACATAAAAAGCAACCTTCATTTTCTTTTGTGTTTACTTATTGGTCAATACAAAGTGCATTTGTACTTAAAGTCAATTCATGAGTTTAAATCCAAAACTGAAAATATTTCTAGACCAAAATATATAATGGCCTCAACACTAAGACTTCAAAATTTTTTTTTCTTATTTGTTAAAACAATGAAAATAAAAAATAAAATAAAATTTGCAAATATTTATTTCTGTCTGGATTTCTGGAATGAGATCTTCATCTTTGTTGTTATCACATGTTGCCTGAATGTAAATAAATATTTATATTTCTATATAATCTCCTTCCTAATCAATGCACTTACCCAATACTTTTCTATTAATTATACAGGGCAGTAGTACCCCCAGTTATGGTTTAAATAGTAAGATTTGTATCTGGGGCAGGGGGAATAAATAACTTATTCTCAAAAACATTGCTAATGCAATATTCACTCACAAACAAAATAATTATTCTTATAATGCAAAATAAAATGTTTTGACTTTAAATAGGTACCTCCACGAAATCGCTAAAAAAAGAGCATAGCTTGATGAAAAAGACGCCAACCTTGCCGAAAACAAAATTTTATTGTCTAAATGCTTATGTTATTATTAAGAGGAAAGACCAAAGTTTTTTTTTAATTATTTTTAAAAAATTTTCCTTCTTTTTAGAACATTCTAAATTTTGATTAAAAAACCTTTTTTCTATTTGTATCAGCGGAACTAGTAAATAACAGACAATTTTTACCACGTTTTTTTGGTAAGACACATTAATTTGAAAAATTGTGCAAAAATAGAAATAATTATCGGATGTTAATGAAACTTTCAGGAACTATTCACAGATGATCGAAATTATTATAAATATGTTTTTTTTTATGAAAGTCATGGTAGAAATATTTTTAAAAGATATTTATTACCTACCCATAACTAATTTTATGAAAACGCTAGAAATTCGATCGCATCGGTTTTAGTGATTACAATAATTAAAAGCACAGGGCTTTGAGGAATGCAAATCATGTTTTTTTTTTTGTTTTTAATTGGATACGCAGTACCTGAAAATCAGCTCTGAATTGTAACATACAAAACTCAATAAAACAAAGATATTATTTAATTTCAAATGCTTTTATTTGCTTTTAGTTGTTTTTATGAATATGGACGATATTTTCTGAAAGCAAAAAAATTTTCGATGAAAAATGAATTTTTAATACAATTATTTGTTATTTCATTAATTATAATAGATTTTACATTTAAGTTGTTAAAATATTATAAAATTAGTTAAAAGCCACATCGGCTTTCATAAGTGTCCTTATGAGATAGATCTTTTTTTAGCGCGTTGTTAATTGTATCATTTTGACTAATCAGAAGATACCCAGTAATTAAGAAATGTAATTTTGTGCTTATAATCGAGCTGTAATTATAAAATACGGAAGACCAACCAGAATATAATTAAGTTGCGTTATTTGAGTTAAGCATTGTTCTCCGCTGTTAAGGCCTTTACTTTTTTGAAACACGTGGAGAAGTTAATTTGATTTTTCAATTTCAACTGAGAAGGGTACCTACAAGTATCAGTATCATCTTATGAAATTTATATGATCTTATTTTTATATTAATCTCAGTTATGACATTTTTCCATAAATGAAATATCAAAATTAATAATAAAATGAATGCAAATACAAATAACAGTAGAATGTAATAAATGTACATAAAATTATAGTATTTTATGTACAATTTTGATAAAATTTCATAAGAAAGGTACCTATAAATTAATTAGATACCTTTCTTAAGAAATATGAAATTTAAGGTCACTCTTAACAGTTTTATTTTAATTTCTTTACAATATATTTCCCATAAAGCATCATAAACGTAAAGGTGAAAGCTAAGTACAAAAAAAAAAAAAAAAAAAAAAAAAAAAATTAGACCTGCTGAAAGTTTTCGTTAAAAATAACGGGGTAAATAATTTGTTCACGTAAATGTAAATTATTTCACTTTTCTCTCCTTCCGTAGAACAAATTAGCCTCATGGAATTGTAAATATATCATTCATCACATGTCAAGAGACGCGAAAGTTTATGACCTGCTTTGTTTTATTTTCAAATTACATCTTTTTTGGCACAAAAGCTAAGTTAAGTTTGGTTCAAAATATCTTAAATAAACATAATTTCTGATTTTTTTAAAATAAGTTTTGAAAAATGATAATTGATATTTAAAAAATTTCAAAGTCAGATTTCCAGTTTTTTTAAAATGGAAAAAATGGTCAATTTTGCTGACTCAAAAAAAAACTAGATTTTTAACGAAAATTTCGGCGTGCTAGGAACGATTAAAAAATGGAAAAAATACCAAAAATACTTTGACCTTTCCTCTTAATAAACATTTAGACGATAAAATTTTGTTTTCGTCAAGTTTGGCGTCTTTTTCATCATGCTATGCTCTTTTTTTAGCGATCTCGTGGAGGTACCTAACTTTAAATAAACCATATAAGGCATATAGGGCTGATAAAAAAAAAAAAAAAAAAAAAAAAATCAATACAGGAGAGTATACAATGAAAATTTCAAACCAAAAGTGTGTCAGAGTACAAACTTATTGATCCACATTTCTATATTCCATAGTGTGTTTTTACCAAGAACTGATAATTACATTTTAGTTTAACTATTAGAAGATTTTTTGCACTTGATTCACCCTTCATATATAGAATATTTATCCATGTTATGAAACAAAAATGTTTGCATTCTTATTCAATGTATCATGGTTGACAGAATCATAGAAGTTGTCTATATTAAGTTTCTTTATCTCAATCATATTTAGACAGCAACTGATAGAACAAATTGAATCCATTATTTCATCATTTTTATTGGTTACAAAATGTTTCATAACATTTTTTTTTTTAAACTCCAGTTTAAAATCCTTAGTGAGAATGAGTTCTCTCCCAACCCCACCATCCAATAATCAGTCAAAAACAGGAAGCATTACTTATAGACTCAGTTCAGGATAAAGTTATTTTCTACTTTTTTAATATATTACTCAAAATAATAAAACTAAGTAAAATTTCATAAAAAAAAAACAAAAAAAAAATACAACCCAAAATAATGCTATAATTCACTGTAATAAAAAAAAACAAATTTTGGAAAGTGAATAAACAGAATTATTATCATAAGGTAGAAATTCAGAAACTTAATCTCCAGAATTACCAAAATATTTTATATAAACTCAGCTTTGAGGAGAAAAAGAATCAGAAAGAATGTGTTGTGCCAATCACAAGAGTACCTTACCATTTTGGAAATGATTATTCAAAATTTTAACTTTTACCAACCTCCAGCAACTATAGGAAATATGTAACTCCACTGACATGCCAAAAGTCACAAGATATATATCTAATACCTAGGACCCCCTCAGCCAGAAGAATGGTACAAACTTAACATGAGACTGATTCTAGAAGCAGCCAGAAAAGCACTGGAGAGATGCTAACTCATACCATCAAGGTGATGCTTGTAGGAGCCAGACCAATGTGCAATATAAATGCTCAATTATTAGGAAAATGTGGTGACTCCATTCAATCCCTGGAAGTTTCCAGAATGTTTCTTAAATGAATTCTGTGAAAATTGGGCAACCAATAACATTTTCCCTACTAGAGCAACCTATCATCATTATTGAGATACATGAAGTCCATTTATAGGTGCAAATGATTACAAAGCAGTGCAACAGTCACTGGTAACATGTTTACATAGATCAATGGATCCAACTCATGCCATACACACCCATTATGAAACCACCACCAGCCTACACAGTACTTTGTTAACAATTGTAGTCTATAACCTCTTGATGCCTATGCTACACCTGAACCAGCCCAAAACATTGTTCTTCAGGGTACAATTAGCAATATAAAAAGTCCAGCTGATATGGTATAACAAGTAGAGACAACCTGGTGAGACTTCTGCTCCCATATTCTATAGAAACTAAAGAATGCTGAACTGGCCTGCTGGGCATGTATCTCTGAATGTGGATGAGTTTTCAACCAGTGTCACTTGTAAGTAATTTTAGTCAAATACTTCTGGGCTTGATCATAAATTACCTATAGTCAACCAATGCACTGTCCAGAGTAGGCAATAATGCCTTCCATCAGGTATTCATGTACACATGACACTCAAGATGTCAAATGTTCACAGAAGTTCAAAAATAGATTATCTTATCTGTCTGGTACTCACTATCAAGCTTCATTTGAGAAGTCACATCACCTTGCCACAAGTAGCCCAACAGGTGTTCACACAGACCCCACACATATCAGAGGACAAATTGTATAGATCTGGATATTCCCATGAAGTCAAGGTAGGAAGCATCACATACCATTACTGCATTAGAGTTTAGAAGAATTCAAAATGGCGTTGGAAAGCAGTAGTAGGCAATTTCCAGCTTAAAATACCGGAAATAACAGTTGACTAGTGTTTATTTATAGCAATCATCTTGGGCGACAGAAATTGACAATAATAGTAAGAGAGAATTTTATGTCTACTATTGTCGCCTGCAGTGTGGTAAAGGTTAAGATATCAAACTACTCTGTCTAAACATTACTGGAATCTGAAAGATGGCAGCTTCACCCCACAAATCAAATGGAGGATCATCAGTCAATCACAGACTCCCAACAACTTCAGAGACAGATGCAACCTATGCATAAAAGAAAAAAAAATCATAATGATCAAATATAAAAATACTGATGAATTATTGAAGCAATGGAACAAAATTATCTTCAAGTATAGACACAAGAACTGTTTTAAAATTCCCTAATAACATTAATTTTGGAGAATTTATACTTGAAGTGTTGGCTATATTTTTTTTATGGATACTAAAATGTATACATGCATTCACATTTTTTTTGTATATCATCATTTATGTGGTTTTCCTGCCTACATTGGTTGTAATCTTAAATTATAAATTAATTTTATAATCTTTATATTATTATTGACACACATGTGCGTGTCTGTATGTATATGTCTGCATATATTAGTTGTTTTTAATTACTTAAAATGGTCCTTTATTTAAGTCTTAATATTTTTGATGTGTATTTTTATAAATTTTTTAAAAAAAATTTTTTTTTTTTTTTTTTTTATTTAATTTTTTTTTTTTTTATGTTATTTCATATTGATATCAAATATTATCATCAATTTGTAATTGTGACTTTTATAATGCGATGATGGTTTCACTGCTTGGAATGAATAGACAATTTCAATTTATCTATTTTGAATATGATCCCTTTCCACACCCTGTTTTTTTTTTTTTTAACTTGTCAAGTCCTGGAAGAAAAAGCATTTTTTGAGTCACCCTGTCGACTATGCTTAATTCCCTCTTTCCCCTCTCCCTTCCCTATATCTATCTCTTCCCCCCCCCAAAAAAAACATATATTGAAATTTTTGTCTTTCTTCCCCTTTTTTCTTTCTCTCTTAACATTAAAACTTCTTTTCTCTTCCCTTTTTTCCTTTGCCTTGTGTCTGAATAAACTGAACTCCATTTATTAATGAAAAACTGATCCAAAGAGAGGGATGTGAGGTCCACAAAATAAATTTATAACTTGACCTGATTTATTTTTAAGGACACTGTATTCCTTTTATATATATATATATATATATATATAAAAATGTAAATCAATAAACCATTAACCTAATGAAGAAAAAGTATTTATTTTATACACTTTCCAACAATTTTTCATTGTCACTATCCTTAAGTGAACAGTAGACACAGAGGGAATATTACATCGTTAAAATTTAAGTTCAAAATTCAGCTAATAATTATATAATATAATTTATTGATCTACTCATATGCCCTATTGAAACTAATATTCTTATAAATTTTATAAAATTCTGAATTTTATTTAATATTGTTTAAACCCCCCCTCTAAAAATCAGTAAATATTGAGGGGGGGGAAGTATCATCATATTGAACATGCTTTCAAATTTTAATTCAATGGTTTCACAATTTATTTTATAGACTAATCATGAAAACATGACAACTTGTACACATTTAACAAAAGGAACATGAGAAAAAAAAAAAAAAAAAAAAACAAATCTAGCAAAAAACAAAAAAACAAAAAAAAAAAAGAAAAAACAAAAACCTACATTTTGATACTGCATGACAAAGAGAGAACGTATGAAAACAATCTTGATAAGGATGGGGAAGAGGTGTACATGCCAAGGTGAATATGAAAAGAAAAACAATTTTCTATGGCATTCCTCAACACACTTCTCATTCTCAACTGCACATCAACACAATACAATTATTATTGCAATAATAGAAAATCGAGAAGATTCTCAATACGTCGAGTTCATAAGAACAACTCAAGAGTTGTCAAATAGAAATTTTTTTTTTTTAGCATTTAGAGCTTAACAATAAAACCTTAACAAATCCAGGTTTAATTAATGATACTGGCTTTAATTTTTATGGTAAGTCTACCAGATAATGACAAATCAACAATATATTATATCCAATCTTTAGAAATACAAGCAAGCCAATGAGAATAATTACTTGAAGAGATTGTAATATAGATTTTTGTTTATATAACTGGTTAACTAGTATCTGCTATCACAAGCGCAAGGTACACAGTAATGTTAAAAATTAGTCTGCAAGATGTCTTAGTCATTCTATAGCAGGATTCTCCTTTTATATTTATAAAGCTCAACATGACATAAAAGCTATAAAAATTGTGTATTCGGTAAGAATTCAACCTATAGTAATAGTCTACCAAACAACTAGACACCTGATCACTAACTGCTGCTTGTGACAGTAACTGACTTTTATAAATAGTGTATGTAACACCTAAGTTCTGAAGAAAATTAAGAGTAAATATTGAAAGTCAGATTTATAATAATAGTTGATTTGTCTGTTTAATGGCATATCAACTCCTTAGGGGTCATATTTAATACAGAAATTAAATTTTCTTGGGCACTTGGAAGTAAGAAAAATGATATGTTATTCTGCTTTCATAACTAAATATATTTGTAGATGGTACTCAGCCCTTATGCATGATTACTAAAGGCAGTGATGTGTGTTTGGTCTTGTTTTGTTGAAGTGATATTTTGGAATACAGTTTGATCTAAGAAATTGTAGGATATTTTATGGATTAATGTTATGAAAGTTCTTTCTTGTTGGTCATTTGATAGTATTTTGAACAAATTTGTGTAAAGCTGCTATAATTTGTTAGTATTTGCGTATTGTTATCAATTTTTTTTTTTTTTTTTTTTTACATAAATATATTTCTGGTATTTTTATACTTTTAAAGTGTTTCGTTTTTGTTAGGGAGGGTTACTATTTGCCCACAGCTGACACCCTAACAGGTGTTACCACCCCATGTTAAGGTGGACCTGAAAACAACAGCAATTAGTGGTTCCACGCTCCTCAAAACCTCCAATCACCCAACCAGAGGTCTTGCTGCAGGATGACATTTATCATCATACCTAGGACTAAGATTTATAGTTATTTTCCAAGCATAGCTTAGATGTGGCACAAGGCTGAAAGTATGGGGCATCTAGTAAGGATCGAACTCACTTTTCAGTTGTAACTGATCTAGCGAGACGAGCTTGCTAACCATTACACCACGCCGAGGTGCCCAGGACTAAGATTTATAATAGGAAATGGTAATTTTACTACATTATGTTAAACATCTAATCTGAAAGTAGTTATAAAAAAAGTAGACTACTAAAACTTAGGCACTTTCAATAAGGAAACAGTTAAGATTTTGAAAATGATTTTGAAAACCATTATTCCTAATTTTACAAAAATTCAGAACTACAGTTGGCATCATTTCAATAAACATTACCCTGTACCTGTTGCAGCCAGTTGAGCCAGTTCTGTCAAACGAACCTGATGCATCTGATTGAAGGCTGATCAGTTATAGCAGAGGTTGTATCCATTCAGACGTCAAACCCATAGGAGTTTGGGTGGGAATTTGGATTTACAAGTAGCCCTCAGATACATGCATACACACTTTTAGGATAGTGTGATCCAGTTTGAATTCAGAGTTTACTACTCTTAGACTGGTTGCCACCCAAGGCTATAGGACCCAGTCTACCCTGCTATTCTACCCTTAGCTAGTGATGGGAAGAGATGAATTCATACCTTTCCCAAAGGTATTAGCACATAAATGAATGTAATGAACTCAACTGGAATTTGAACTCAGTTTTCCGATTCCTCACTTATTCCATCCACTATACCTCCCTCCAATAAAAAAAAAAAAAAAAAAAAAAAAAACAAACAATCAAACAAGTATACCAAAGTTATATACAGAAGAAGCTAAATTCTTTAAGATGTGATAATTTAAACAAAGGTTTAAAAAATCTGGACAATTTAATTCTATTGTTTAAAATAACTTTACGCTATAAAATATTAACATGAAATTTACCAACTTGAAATGATTATGAATTTATCTTATTAAGTATTCGGAACTAAGCAAGTTTGATAACAATCATTAGCTGACAACATCTGATTATAATCAATGGATTCCTCTGTATTTACAAAAGTATTTTGCACAGAATGTTTTTATTTTTTAACTAAGGCATCAGTAAAACCAGCGATAGAAGAAATGAATAAAGTGATTTGAAATCAAAGAATTTGTAAGATATTCACTATTAGAAACTAATGAGAAAAAAAGACTTCATTAATTCTTAATGTCCTGAACCTTGCATAAAATCAGATAATAGAATTGAAATACAGACCATAAAATGGAATGGCCTACTTGAAACAGAAATTGTGACTGAATTTTTTTTTCTAACAATCAGATTTGTCAACTGCCATTTTTATTTGTTACTATGTTTGCCTTTCCTAACTCACCTGTCCTCCCCTAACAGATATCAAAGGATAAAGTTGGTAATGTTTCTTCAAAAATTTTATTTAATAATTTCAATAAAGTGACCAAATGATAATGTAGCTTTTTTTCTTTTGTTGAGTTTGTTTCAGCTGAAGTATGAGGTACAAAATACTATCAAGCTGGAGCAACTTATCCAATGGGCAAATAGTCCAGCTCATAAAATTTTCCATTTTCCTTTTATTTTCTTGTTTTATAACATTTATATACTCTTAAACTTTCTCATTATGTATTATAATGAAGCAAAAATAGAAGTCTATATTGAAAAAAAAAAAAAAAAAAAAAAAAAAAAAAAAAATTTCTTAAAACCCAAAACAGAATTAAGGAAAATTTGAGATGGAAATTGGTTTGGTTTATGGCATATCAACCTCAATGGGTTATTTAATGCCGACAATTTTTACTGCTGGTAATGTTTTTCTTCAAAAATCTATTTCTGGGAATATTTTTCCTTGAAAAAATCTATAGCTGGTCATATTTTTTTTTTTCAAAGAATGTGTAACTGTTTGTATTGCTGGTATTTTTTTTTTTTTTTATTACAAAGTATTTCTAGTATTAAAACTTATTTTTTACACGTTTGGGTGTTAAGTGTTTGTCCATAGCTGGGACCCTAACAGGTGCTACTACCCCGGGTCAGGGTGGACCTGGGAACACCAGCAATTAAGAAGTGGTTCCACACTCCTCAAAACCTCCTGATCAGAGGCCTTGCTGCTGGACGTAGTTTATAGTCTTACCCAGGATGGAAATGGAAATTGATCCCTCTACATATAATTAGATACAATGACTTTTCCTTATCTTGCTGGTGTATTTTCCTAAAAGTGGTCATTCTAGAGCAGTGGTTCCTAAAGGGTGTGGCATGCCTCATATATGCAGTAGAAGAGGATAGCAAATGAAGTGGAATGATTGAAAGGCAATGAAAGATTTAAAACAGCATAAAAAATTTATATGCCAAAAATATGATTTCAAAATTTAAAATGTTATGAATTACATGTAATTGTATACACAAGTTCCGATATAAATAATTATTGACCGATTTTATCAGTGATATTTTTGCATTATATCAAGTATTAAGAATATACTACCTAGGGTCCACAAATTGGAGGAGAGAGTTATCAATGATAATGTTCTGACTTCAAATCCGAAGTTATCTCCCTTCAACCCTTTCCCTGCTTTTTTATTTTTAAATATATTTTTTTATCACATAAAATTTCATGAGGCACATGCAAATTTTCATTCCAAAAATGTGGTCTAGAGAAAAAAGTTTGAGAATCACTGCTCTAGAGACTTGAATAGATCATCTGTTAGAGAAATGCAGAGAAACAGATTCACAACATTGCAGTTTCTTAATCGAGGCCACTCAAGTTTTATATTAGATCTTCATATTAAAAAAAAAAAAAAAAAAAAAAAAAGTCTACAAAACATCAGTCAATTAATACCAATGAGAAAGGGTCCAAGTCAGTTGCTCAAACTTAACTTTAGATTATTGCATAAAAACTTTCATAAAAAGGCAAGAGCAAATGTAGAAAAGCTATCAATAAAATTCACTATATGAGCTTAGGTTCAACTATTTTACATGCTCATAAAAATTTCAATATTTGTAATTCGACTCTAGAGGTAAGCTTCCAGAAAATCCATAAAATGTATCAGTCTCCATTTTATTTAAACACAAGCTGAAATCTATACACCTTTAGTTAAGTTTCAAATTAATTCTCAAGAGAAATCTATACAAAAATCAATTGCCAAGTGAAAACTTGGAAACGAGCCATACAAGAGAATTTTAGAGTTTGATATATTTCTCAGAAAAATGCTTACTGATCTGATCAAAGAATATAATCAGACAACAAGGTATGACTTTCACAACATTATCATATATACTTATTGTATGTTTCTGGAGGAGTGCTTGTAATAAACTGACAATGTTTCCATCTAAATATAGTCTACTTCAAACTTTTTATAAAGTCTTTTTTATATTTCTGACAATGTTGAAAATATATCATTTAAATCTAATAAAACAAGGAAAACTTCCAATAAAAAAAAAAAAAAATTATTTAGTTTAGCAAGACCGTAATAAAATTAACTGTAGCAAGACCGTATAAATTTAAATTTAATATAGTTATTGCTTATTTTCTGATAATGTTGTGAATGATAAAAATTTTGTTTTCATCAAGTTTGGGGCCTTTTTCATCATTTTTTAGCAAAGAAGTGGAGGTGCCTACTGTAATCTTTCAAAAAGTAATATAGGAATGCAGTTGATTCTAATTTACAGGTCTTATAGATTCCAAGCAACAAATGAGGTTCTTTTAGTTCATAGGTCAAAACAATCATTAAACCATATTTACAAAAAACAGTAATAAATTCATACAATGAGTCACAGAACAGGAACTGATGAGAATTTCCATCAACACTAAAATTAGAACATCCTGGTTATATACACTGATGAATTCAGGTTTAAACAGTTTGCACACACAATTACATTTTGATTAGATCATTAGTTAAAAAAAAAGATTTGATTTGCTTGTCAAATAGGATTTAAAAATCTTTAAGCTTCTGTTTAAAATTCATATTAATGAAACTTGTTTAACAATATCAAACTGGTGTTATATTATAAAAGGGAGGATCTGAAAGGAATGCCTTCTGTTTGTTACTACAGTATATAGTACACTACAGTATATAGTACAATACAACCAATGGATAGAGCAAATTTTCAGCTACAAAACCTTTTTCCATTCACCAATGAGAAATAAGAGCTTGTATAGTATGCTTGTAAAAGCTTTTTTATTAGCCAAAATGGATGAAAGTTACAAGATACCAAATCTGAACTATATGATTGATTTGTTTAAATGGCATATCAACTCCTTATGGGTCATTTAATGCAGAAATTAAATTTTGAGAGCTTTGAAGTAATTAATAAAAATATGTTATTCTGCTTTCGCAATTGAATACATGGTAGATGATGCTCAGCTTTTGTGAATATACATGTTTGTGTGGACATAATTCCTAGAGGTGGTAATATGTGTGTGTTTTATGTTGTAGTTTTGTTGAAGTTATATTTTGGAATACAGTTTGATTTCTTTAAGAAACTGTAGGATATTATTTGAATTAATATCCTGAAAGAGTTCTTTCATGTTGGTTGATATTGTTTAGTGGCATGTCAACCTCTATTAGTTATTTAATACCAAAATCTAAATATTTTGAACACAATTTTATGGCTTCAATTACAGAAGATGAATTGTTGGTCATTTTGCTATAAAATTTATTGTCGGCAATTCTGCTTTAAAAAATGTATTTTGGTAATTTTACTATAAATATGTATTATTGGTAACTTTTTTATAAAGTTATATATAAAAAGGTATTGCTTGTATTTTTATACTTTCATAGTGTTTGGGGGGTTTGCTATTTGCCCATAGCTGGGACCCTAACAGGTGCTATCATCCCAGGTCAGGATGGACCTGGGAACAGCAATTAATAAGAGGTGATTCCATCAAAACCTACAAACTGCTGATTAGAGGCCTTGTGCTGGTTGTAGCTTATCATACCCAGGACACTACTGAATTATATAGTGGGAATGGTAGCAAAAACTTGCAACCTTTTTAAGCAACAGCACACATAGCAAAATTTTTCAAGGGTATACATTTAAATGCTATGAAATAAAGTCAAAAAAAAAAAAAAAAAAAAAAAAAAAAAAAAAAAAAAAAAAAAAAATAAAATAAATATATATATATATATATATATATAAAAACTTTATTTCAATGTTTTTATTCAACTATTTGTTCAGCTTATTTAGTGTGAAACCTGTGCCTTGTATTTTTTTTTTTTAGTCAAAAATGTACTCTACTGTAAGATAGAACCGGACTTTTATTCACTATTTTCAGACCATTGTCCGAGACAGTTATCCAAGATCGATCTCCAACCTGGGAAATTTCATGATCCAAAAGATCTTCTGGACAATAATTAATGAATCTACCAATAGTTATTTCAAAGAATGGAAATCAAACTGTTTTAAGAATTTTTTTTTTGTCTGCACCATACGGTATCTGTACTGAAATATTTGGACATTATTCTAGAGAAACACCATCCCTATTTTTAATTGGTTATATTCTCTTGTTCAATATACCAGTGTTAAAGGGTTACACTTAGAACACTTTAATCAAATAAGCTCATACTCAGGAGCTGAGGTACCAGATATGGCTGTTGTATGGTGACAGTTTGGACCTTAATTTCCAGGTACCTAGGTATTAAAATGATGGTACCAAATGAGGTTTCAGCTATTTTGATTAAGGACAATTACCTAGTATCCATTTAAATTTGATTAGTCACTACAAAATTACTTTGTGTTATACCAGAGCATTGAATTCTTTTTCATAAGTACAGAGACTGCTTTCATCCAAGGAAGTTTCTGTGTTTTATGTAAGAGCTCAAGAATATGCAGTACTTTAAATAAATAAGTTAATTTTCAAACTTTTTAATTAAAATTATATATATATATATATATATATATATATAAGTTTTAGGGTGTGCTATATTTATGGAATAAAGTGCTCAATATCAGAGATTGAGCGTATATAAATATAAAAGTGAAGTCAACACTCAGAGGTGACAGGCTGTTTCATGCTAAACGCAATTGCCAGGCTGCCTGACAACTTAATAGGATTAATTTATGTGAAATAAGCATAGACTTTCATCATGGAACATATTTATATGAAAATGTAAATAAATATTTAGAAAAAAGAAAATGTTAAAGAAATGCTGATTCTGCATGAAAATAGAAGATTGTGTTTCCAAAAGTATGTTACCTTGTTTATAATGTTACCTTTCCTTTCACTAAGTTCTGTCTATAACTTTCCACCAGGGAAATCTTACATTTCTTTTTTTTCTTTTTTTTTGACTTGATTGTTTACATTGAATTTATTTCCTTTGTTTTGACAAATAAACAAAATAATTTTAATAGACACCAGCACTCTACTAAATATCATAACATCTTGGATTTTGGTTTTATGCATTTTTTTTTTTTTTTTTTAAATATATTTACTCCTTTCTCCTCTCAATTTATTACGAGAGATATAATTTTGCCTATTAAAATTAGGCAAAATAAAATAGCTTTTCACCAATACAAAAAAAAAAAAAAGTCATTTAGATATTTTACATTTCTTTTTCCCTTAAAATTTAAGTCAGTAAAACTTCATAAATTTTTCTTTTACTTAATAAATATAAATTTTAATGCTTAGTTATTAACTATATTAGAAATTACAAAGTGATAAGATAACATTTAAAAAATATAGTTTATTTATTCAGAACATGATACATTCATTTTGAGTTCTGTTAATGAATAAATATTAACTTATGTTTATAAATTCAAATTAAAAATCATATTGTGTTACTTGCCTACAGCAGAGTACAGGGAGACCTAAAAATATTTATCATTTTTTTTATACAAACAAAATTTTACATTGAAATTTTGAACTCTGCAAAATTAATTGCAGCCAGAAACATCAAGAAACACATAATACCACAACTTCAGCCACAAATGAATTTGAATATTAGGATTAAAAAATACATAAAATTACACACACACACTTTTCTCCACTGCAACTTGAAAGACTTCAAAAGACCACGTTCTAGACTGACTTGAACCATAAACCAGAAGAGTTCAATTAATGTTCTACAAATTTACTATATAAATATAAATCAAGAAATAACTTAAAATAAGTTTATCTTGTCTATTCAACTCATTTGAATACTAAAATACCAACATTGTTAGTACTTTCCTATTAATAACATCTGGATGCATCAATTATTTTACACACTTTAAAAATCACTTTAAACATTATTTTTAGTTGATATCCATATTTGAGTAGACACTCCATTTATTTATTGAACAGTAGATTTATTTTTGCCTAAAGGCCTGAATATTCAAGAAATCTCATTAAAGAAAAAAATATGCTGGATATTTTTCTTTAATAATATTTCTCATATATTCATAATGATAGACAAAAATAAATATTTTGTTTAATAAACAGTGTCTACTCAAATATCAACTAAAAATAACATTTAAAGTGATAAAAAGCTGTCAGATTAATAAATAAAAATAAAAAAAATTACTTTTTTTTTTAAATATATATTCAAATGGTAGCTGTTATAGAGTTGGTAGGTAGGATTGTACTGATAAATCATCAGTTACCTCCCCTCGAGATCTAGGAGGTATAAAAAGCACCCTGTAATACCTTCAGTAGACGAGTAGTCAGAGTAAAGTGCAATAAAGCTTTGGTATAAGTTTATCCACTGGTTCTGTTTTTACTACAAGGATTATGCATTTGATTTTGTAATGGTTGTCAATATTATTATTTGTAGATTTTGTAGGCTTTGTGTTTGGTATTGTGCAGGAAAATTCAGGTACCAGAGGAGTTAGACGGCGTTTTCGATGGAATCTTTTCTTTACGCAGGATTTGTAGCCCCCTCCCCCCCACACACAATTCCTGCACAAAGAGTATATCAAAAACACCTTCAGACTCCTCCAACACCAAAATTATTTCCTGCACAATGTCAAGCCTACAAAATTCACATAAGAAACATACAAAACCCCACAAATAATAAATTCTGACAACAACAGAAATTATATAAGATGATGATTGCATCCGGCATGAAACAGCGTTGACTTCAATGTTAACTTTTATATATTTACATACACTTTCCCTGACATTGAGCACTTTCTTCCATAAATATAGCACACCTTTAAACTTATATATATATAATATATATATATATATATATATATATATATATATATATATATATATAAAAACAGACCACTTTAAAAGTGGTCTGTTTTATTTAAATTATTAGCTCTGGATTTACATTGAGCTCTCTGGATTTTATCCTCCTTAGGTTTACCCATACGGATTACCTAGTTTTTCATAAACTAGGTATATATATATATATATATATATATATATATATATATACACACACACACACACATACTTGCACATACATATAAATATATTTCTTCCACAGGTGCTATAAATAGAGTGCTCAATGTTATGTAACAGCTGTGTGTGTGTGTGTATATAAATATATTAGTGAATATACATAATATCCAACATCAATAAAACAACTCAGACACATGTAATTCCTGCAATCTTCAGGTGCAGAGATTATTCTGAGAGTTGTAGCGCTTGTGTTTTCATGGTGATGATTCAAAATTGTGTGTTAAAACTTGTCTATTTAATTGTTGCCTAAAATATTAGAATTAATTACTTATAATTTATGTCATTTAAATTCTTAAGTATGAAAGCAAAAAAAAAAAAAAAAAAAAAAAAAATCACAAGAACGTGAGCACTATAACGATCAGAATAATCTCTGCACCTGAAGATTGCAGGAACTACATGAAACTCAGTCGTTCTATCAACATTGGATATTATGTATATTCACTTTATATATATATATATATATATATATATATATATTTTTTTTTTGTTTTCCTACACACAACTATATCAGATAATATATAATATCAATATTATTTAATTGCACTTTATTTTAGATGTTATAATGGTATTAAGGTTTTGGCAATATTTTAAAATCAGCCTCAAAACCAATAGAAGAATTCAGGAAGTGGAAGAAAATAAAATATCTGACTACACTGCCCAAAACTTGTGATTTGTCTCTTGAAATAACAAAAGTGAGCGATCATTAGTTGTGGATTAAGACTTTAAAAATAAGTCACAACAGCATTCAAAAAGTTTTGAATGGATTAAAGAAAAAAAAAAAAAAAAATTTGATAATACCAACATTAAAATTAATTTTGACATGATTGAATTTTCTTTAAATTGACATCTGATTACATCATGTTCACAAAGATAGAAAAGAAACAATTCAAGTGTGCTACAAGAGATTTTATGTTCTATGAACTTTTGGCAGCAAATCTATTTTCAGGTTGAACATATGTATCATGCTTCCTATACACAATAGTATCTAGCAGTAGTACATTTTGGTGATTTGTAGGTAGCAGTTTATGCTGAATGAAAATAGGTCTTCTCAGTATAAAAGCTGGCTTTATTCAGCCACCACAAAAGGTAAAGATAACAGTCAAGAAACTAGAATAACAGTAAAATAAATCAACAATAATAAAACATTTCATTATGTTTCCCATAAACCAAGGTTTGAATTGTTTAGAAATACTTAGCCAACAAAGTGACCTTCAGTTAAGGTTTTTTCAACTTTTGGGATTGATTGACAGATTTGGTTCTTGCATTAATAGCAAACCAAAGCTTTAGAATTTTTTTTTTTTTTTATAAGCCAAGGTTCATTGATTCCAAGATGAACCACGTGCACACAAAAATGCATATAAAATACAAGCATAAAAATCAGTTAAGAAAAAGTTTACCAAAAATATGAAAATAAAAAGCATAACCAAATCTCCACTCAAATATCAATAAAATTAACAATTTACAAGCAAAGATACACATTTTGTTTTGGGGCAGAAATAGTTTTTAGCAAATAAAGCCATTTCAAAAGAAGAAATTCTAGCAATTTCTCCGCTGTTCAGGAGCCTTATTGAAAACATTTGTATAAAACATTCAAGATCCAATCAGTCCTTGTGCACTGACTATAGGACTACAATGCCCCCACACCCAACTATTTGCTATTTTTATTCACAGTTAAGACATGCAAAGTGAAACTGTCTTAGCTAGAATTAGAATCCATCTCATTTTTCCCCCCCAATGTTAGGCCACTGATGCCTCTCAAATAAATATAATTCATCCAACATTGATTAAATTGAAGCATTCACAATCCCAATGATAACTTACATTACTTATAACTATCTACTAATTAATGCCAAGGATCTAAGCAATATGTAGATCAACAGAATACATAGTTTCAATCAATTGTACAATCATATGCTTGAATATAGTGAAACATTTTCTTTAAATTTAACAATTTACATTTAGTTCTTTTTCTGCTCGCTTTCAGTCAGCGTACCCACTTTAAAATTAATTTTAGATAATAAAAAAAAAAAAAAAAAAAAAAAAAAAAGTGGAGGTTAACTGACCAACTTCAATTATCAGCTTAAAAAAAAAAAAAAAAAAAAAAAAACTATGAACAATAATATTTGCAACGTCATAAAAAGTCTCCTTGTTGACTGGCCATCAACATGCTTACTCAGTAGAGGCCCGTGTCACACACAGACACCTATGAAAATGTCAAACTGAGTACATCTCCTCATCACAATAGCAGACTCTGCAACGAATAGGTCTTGATACCTACCATAATGCAATGTTTGACGTTAAGGATAATTTTCAATCCTTACCAGTTTTGGAAGAGAATAAAAAAAAAAAATTAAAACAAAATAAAAAAAAAACTCTTGATAAAGTTCATGATCTAAATTTAGACATTTTTGTTAAGTGAAAATTCAGATTATAACAACTCCAAACTATCTTTTCTATTACTAAATTAAGAAACAATTCTTTGAGATGCAAAGTTACTTAGACTATTGAAAAGAAAGTTTAAAAAAAAAAAAAAAAAAAAAAAAAATTCCTGAGTTGTAAAATAAATATGTTCATTTTCAAGTAGAAACAATACAAACATACATATGGTTTTAATTTTGAATGCAGATAAATTTAATGCCCTATTTGTTTAAGGAAAGATTTTTACATTTGTTTTATTAACCAGATTACCACTCTCAAAAATCAAACAAGTGAAAATATCTTGAGTTAAGACTGCTATTCATTCATTACTTATTAATCAGTTATAGTTTTTTTAAATCTAGAAAATATAATTGTATTAAATGAAGGTTTAGAAGTTATTCACCATCTATGAAGAAACAGTCAAAAATAATTTTGATGGAACTGATTTGCATTTCTGATTAATAAGATTAAAACAAAAGCTTCTTACACTCTAAATGAAAGGCTTAATATTTCAGATAGATACAAAAGAGTTTCCAAGTACAGTTATATCTCATAGCATACAGAATCAATATTATTTGTCTCAACTCAAAAAAAATGTAAACTCCTTTCAAAAGCAAACTGATCCAAAACAAGTATTTTGCTCCTCCCTGCAAAGAATTCTATATATTTAATTATGACAAAAGATTAGTTGGCAAATATGGAATTATTTGGCAAGTTTCAAATTATAAAAGCTTTTTTTCTTTTAATATTTTGCTGTATTTCAAAACTAATTTAAGTTGGCTGGAAGGAGTTTATTATTATTTTTAAAAATTGCAGATTTTTGCCATCCATCAGCACACTAAATCTATTCATTAAAAAAAAGTAATTTTAAAAATAAAATACTTTTCTGAAACATTTAAGGAATATTAGCTAATTTAAAGTTTAGCTAATTTAGTTTGAAATAAATATTAATTTTTAGTTTAAAATATTGCAGAAATGCATTTTTTAACACAGAGATAAGTGTTGACACATTGACAGCTGTAAGTACATTTAATTTTTCTAGGGTGGGGATATCTGTAAAAGTTACTTGACAAATATAACAAGCACTTTTTTTTTTTTTATATAATTTTTCACTACCCAGTAATCTTAAACATTTAGGAAAATATTCTCTTTAATCTAATGTTTTATTGAATTTCAAGTACTTTGAATTTAAATTTACTATAGTTAGCATTCTTCAAAATTCTTTTTAAAATATTGGTGGTTGTGGAATTGTGGTAAGCTTTTCCATTTATGATTAGTAAATATTATTTTACTTAACAATAGCACCTAACAGATAGAAATTAATAGAGAATTTTAAGATCTAAAACCTTATAAATTACTCTAATTAAAATTTTTAAAGAATAAAAATTGTAAAAATTCATTACTCTTATATATATATATATATATATATATATAAAAAAACACACACACACACCACATTCTAAAAAGTATTGAAAAATAATTATTAAAATTTCTTTGGTTTTTCCTCTTAAACATTTTGGTAACCCCCCACCCCCATTAAGTTTGGGGCATTTTTTCAACATGTTTGTTCATTTGTTATTAGGGACCTCCACAAAAACTCTATACTTAAGGTTTGAAATGAATTTTTACAAATGAAAAATCTTTCTTGAAACTTTTATTTTAGCTTCAATTTTAAGCTAATAGAATAAATTTAATATTTCCAATAAACAAAATATTTTGCTATATTTCCGAAACTAATTTGAATTGACTGTAAGGAGTTTTTTTTTTTTTTATAGGTGGTGCTAAAATAGTTGATTAGTGTATGTTTTTTTTTGTTATTTTTTTTTTTTTTTTAGTCATCTCTTATCACAATGTAATTCTCTTTATTAAAAAGTCCTCCAAAAATCAAATATACATTTCTGAAACTTTATTTGAGGAATATTAGCCAATTTAAAGTATAATTAATCTGATTTTAAACAAATATCAGTTACTTTAAGTTTAAAATATCACAGAAATGCATTTTTTAACCAGACAGTTTTCTTAACCCAACAGTGTGATGACAGATCCAATGTTGTTCTCCAATGACTATCTGGAGTAAAAATATTGGCGTTTGATAATTTGTATTAAGATTTTCCATTCATGATTAGTAAATATAGTTTTCACTTGATAATAATATTATCTAGAAGGTGGATATTACAGAATTTTAAAAGATTTAAAACTTAAAATTTTCAAATTCATTATTCATCAAAATTTTTTTTTTTTTAGGACAATCAGTCAGTCAGTTATGTGCCATGCATGATACACATGTAGGCAATCATGTAACTCAATACTGACAAGGCAGATTTCTTTCTGCAGTAGACCAGTTGCCATCCAAGGCTATAGAACCCAGTTTGTACTGCTATTTACCCATAGCTGGGGTAAGAGAAGAGGATTCATACCTTTTCCAAGGGTATCAGCACATAATGAATGTAACTGGAATTCGAACTCGGCTCTCCAATTCCTCAATCCGAGCCGCTATCCATTACTCCACTGTTAGTGTCCTGAATAAATCTTATTTATAAAAGCAATTAAAAGCTTTTCTAATTAAATAATGCCAGTTTTATTGCATTTTTATTTTAGGATTCAGAACAGATTCAGTAGATGGTGTTTGTTTGACAAAAGAAATTGATGATTTAAACTGCTATTAACTAATATGAATATGAAGAGGCTGGAATTTTAATTTGTCGAAATTTCATAAAATTAAGTAGTAAAAATAAATAAATAAATAAATAAATAAAAAATAGAAACAAAAATTTCATTTGTTTGTAGATAAGTCTTAAAAATTTCATTAAAATCTGAAAATTATTTGATTTTTGCTAGAATTTCCAAAATGTATTTTTGCCACAAAAGACTAAATTTCCTAATATTTCGTTTCCAGTATTTACAAGTATCTCCTTCCTCTGCAGGGTTTTATTTTTTTATATTTTGAAAAAAATGTGATTAGAGTAGAAGAATGGTTTCGGTTTCTTAAATTTTGGTTGGTATTCCAGATGTTCACTACTATTTTGTTTCATACAGAACAAGATCAAATTTAAGCATAAACATTAACCGATTATAGTGTATTAGATTCTGGTAAGATTATTTTAAAATCCCTCAGCATTGTTTGCAGGATATTTTTTTTTAAAAAATAAAATAAAATGTAATCGTCATAATCTCTAGATTTAATGAAATTTGCAATGTATTTAATAATGGAAAATTGTTAGATACTTGGGTTACTAAGGTTTTAAAAATTGATTTTACATTTCTGTAACAGAAGATGAAAAACTTTCTCTTTGTATGTAAAGTTGTCAGGATAATCTATCATGCTTGAACAAGGTGTGAAATTCCATAATGAATTATATATAGTAGATTCAAATGCATATTAAGACACTAAAAAAAAAAAAAAATATAAAGTTTTAAAATAGAAGTTTGAGAACCAAAATATTTATTCTAAGACTGATTTTTATTGGCATTAAATTTCATGTATTCTGTCATCTTGATAAACATCTTTATCAGAAATGCTAACGTCATGCTATCAACAAAACTAGAAAATTACATCAATTTATCATATAGTTATTTTTATCCACATCTATCTTTAAGTGTCTCAAAGCAAATCATCATGCGACTTCCAATAACCTTTTGATGGATTCATCATAAGGTCATTCAAGACCATTTCCCAGTCTGCTGGCATCTCTTTGGATCTGTATTACTTTCTATAAACAAATGCCAGGTAACATTCATTCCAGGTCAGCTGATCAACTTCTGACCATATATATATATATATATATATATATATATATATAAACTAAATATCTGAAAGATGGTGTGTTATTGCTTAAACTGTAAACTTGGCAAAAAGTAAATGATGCTGATCAAAAGAAAAAAAAAAAGAAATAAAAATGATATTAATCCAAGAAGTTTGGATCATTTTCAAATGATACAAGATCTCAGTTCAACAACCCTATTTATTAATCCTCAGACTTTCTAAAAATTGTTTTGTTAATTTGAAATAAATTTATTTCAAAATTCTGTGTAATAAGATACAGATAATAATTTCCCAGCAATACAACAACAAAAAAAAAAAAAAAAAAAAAAAAAAAAAAAAGGAGAAAATTATGCCAGATTTATTTTTTGTTTGCAAAACAAGATGCACAATGGACAAGAGTTTTCTGATTAATGTCTTTTGTTGGGGGTATATTAAAAAGGTCATAAAGATAGGCAAGATTAGATTATTTTAAGTAACAATAGTTGAAATCAAAATTTACCTTTGAACATTTTAGAGAGACATTTAAATTAGCATTCTCAATCTCATTTCAGACAGTCAGCTCTCTAGTCTTCCTCAGGTATAAATCACATCCAGTTATTTTTTTAAGAAACTTTCAAAATTACCCACCCCCTCACTTTACTCTCCAATTTAGAAGATTCAAAGATTTGAGACGCATCAGCTAGTGCTGTACTGAAGAGCTTTTTCAGCAAGATTAGAAAATGATTCTTGTGGAGTTGTTCTTTGACAGAGTTCATAAACTGTATATGTACGAAGCCATTGGATTCCCCACAAGCTAAAACTTTCATGTTTGGTTCAAATTAAGTTAATATATAATTTGAGTACCTACAATAGAGCAATGGTAAGTAATTTAGTAGTAAAGGCCATTGCTAGACCTTTGTTAGATTCTCCAATTTTGTGTTTATATACCAGAGCTTAGTATATATTTATTTGATATTAGTTATAACTCATGTCAGAGATCAGTCAACATCAAAAGATCTTTTTTCCTTTCTCAAAAGGCCTTGCAATCACAGCAACCAGAATTGCTAAATAAGCCAATTGTATGGCACTACAAGACATTGACTAAATCTTTATGCAGATGAAAGCATTTTAGAGTTCGTTAAAAATAAAATTAAAAAAAAAAAAAAATCATGTAAAATTACCAGAAAAGCCAGAGTCATTAATTCAAGTAACTTCATATAACATGTGAATTTAGAGACAAACATTTTAAAAAACAATCCATTTATATGGAAGATTTATTAAGGAACTACATCAAAAGTTCAATTTACTTTAACCATCACACCTTAGCCATTGGTAAATAGCAGAAGAGCTCATTAGTTATGGTAAAGCAGTTAAGTCTAGGCAAACCACTCTGAAAGTAAACTTTTAGAGTAGACAACAGGAAACTACTCCATTGTCTTTTCCAAGAAATTGTGGTAATTTACAGATAATAAAAAAAAAGAGAGGAAATTGAAGAGTCATGATCACCAACACAACACCCATAGCATTGAGGAGAAAAAAAAAAAAATTACCTATCACAGCAAACCCTAAAATTTTGCTGGAGGCAAGAGAGGTTTTGATGAGGATGCTGATTA
This sequence comes from Acanthosepion pharaonis, assembly GCA_903632075.3. Classification (NCBI taxonomy): domain Eukaryota; kingdom Metazoa; phylum Mollusca; class Cephalopoda; order Sepiida; family Sepiidae; genus Acanthosepion; species Acanthosepion pharaonis. Next base: position 2,470,034 of record CAHIKZ030005544.1, read on the forward strand.
AAAGAATTTTTTTTTTTTTAACCTAAATTTAATTTTTAACAAGTTCCAGTTTTTAATCTAAATGCTGCTTACTGAAAAATCACAAAGGAAACATCAATGGTCAGGAATTAAGACAAGCATTTCTGACAATTTGACATTTTGGGAATTTCTAATAACAATGAGAAAGTATGTAAACATTGTTTTATGCATTCAGATTTATTTCCTTGACAATAAATGATACATTTTACCAGTTATTATGAATTGGCACTATAAAATCTACAAATTCTTAAATACTTTACTACTAAGCCATATTCATGATAATCAACAAAGCCTACTTGGTGGCAGTTGCATATTTTTCTTGTTGGTTGATGCCAGAGTTCAGATAAAAATTAGAATTTGGAATGCTGGTTTTTTTAAGATTCTAATTATCTTCTATTTTAACTGGTATCAAGTTTTATGAATAAGTTCTTATATCAAACTTTGACTGACTTAAGCATCAATTAGATAGGCTAAAATAACAGATTTCAACCAAGTACATGGTTATTATCAGATGTCCATTGATAGATTAATGAGATATATGCCGATTATTACGAAAAATCAGATCATTGGACGCCTGATGATGACCAGAGACTACTCAGTCGAAATGTGTTTATAATATCTATTACAAACAAGATGAGAACAATAGTTCAAAATAATACAAGTATATTGACTATCACTCATCTCAGAAATGAGATACTAAATTAGAAAATACTTTTGACGTTTATTTAGTGTTTAAATAGGCAAAACTATATAGCTTACAGAACAAACATTTACTCTTTTTATAAGGATGTATTTTTTTCTCCAGAAAAACAGACAAGACTCATTTGATCAGTTCAAGAATTTGATGAATGATGTTTTAGTCAGATAATTTACAATAAAGAACCGTTCAGCTTAGGCACATATAAAATAAACTGAATTAATGAAAAATAAGTTAGTTCAAGGAATTTAAAAATATGATAATTATTTACAGAAAATAGCAAAAAAGTTCAATCCAACCCACTTAATATTCTGATGCTTGGTCATTGAAATAACAATTTTGGGGAGCAACTCAAGCTGAGGACTTTTCTGTACTTTAATTTATTTTGCACAGCAAATACAGATTTTAATTAAGATCAAATTGTTTTTACCTAACCCAAATTTAAAGTTTATTTTAAACATCTAGTCATTTCAAAAACTAAATCAACCGTCATAGCATTTTCTCAGGTACAAGACAGGTATAATTCAGTAAATTTTCATTTAAAAGTACCCTATGTTTACTTTGTGAATAAATGAATTTGAATATAGAATTCCTGTAGTATTGATAATTGTGAGAGAATTAACACAATCACAAAGTTAATTACCTGTCAAGTAAATAAAATAAAAAATGTGAATAAATCAACAAATATATTTTTAGGGCAGTGCCAAATTGTTAAGTCCCCACACAACAACCCAGGACCTCAACTACGTTCCCAAATTGCACCTTTTATTCCACTATTTAATTTGAGTTTAGTACAGAACATTACTCTTCAACTCCTGTCACAACTGATCAAATAAAATAGGGTCATATGATTACAAATCAACCAACAGCTACAGGTGACCGTCTCAGAAAAATCTGGAAAGTTCACAGGTTTTCCTAGATTAAATTTATTGATAAATTTCAAATATTAAATTTGTATCTTTAACAGTTTAAAAATCGGAGCATCTTAAAAAAAAAATTTCACTTTATTTTGTTAAATAAAGGCTTTTAACAAACTTGACATTCATAGTTATAAGGATATTATACATACAGATTTGAAACTTGGTAATAATAGTTAATATTTACTGTAGATTATAAAAATCAAAACAGCCTAGGTGGGTCTTATGCACTTTTATCTTTATAAGGACCTGAAAATAGAAAAAAAAAAAAAAAAAAAAAAAAAAATGCTGTCAAATTTAAGAGCTTATTTACAAAGAATTTCCGACACAGCACCTAATTTAGTTTTCCTGCCATTTATAAATTAATAAATTATTCCTATACATTATCCGTATTGATTCCTGTTATAGGAATGTCAGTATTACTGACTAAAATTTGCTCAGTTTTTTAACATCTTAAAAATTGGCTATTTTCATGACAGCAGCAGGTCAGAAATTTTCATCACTTATCTTCAAAAACCACGTGACAGAAATTTCATTTAGTGAACAAAGTTCTAAAGTTAAAACATTTTTCGAGAACAATTTGTCATGCCAAAAATCATGGTTTTGTCAAATTTGGCACCTTATAAATTTGATACTGAAGAAAATATGAAGCTGAAATTTGACACCTATAAATGTCTATACAAATAAACAGTTTTTGACTTAATTTTATCTTGGTTCCAAATAAGTCACATCTTATGGGCCCTTAAAAATGTTTTTTTTTCAGATGGTCCAACAAAAAATATATTAAACCAAGAGCATTAATATAAAGATTCCACAATTTTTTTTTTTTAATTTTAGATACATAAAGTCAAAATAGTGAAAATTTATCACAATTAGTTTGTGTTAAGGAATTTTATTGATACTCAAAGTATCTATACAAATCAGGAAAAGTCACATTAAAGATATTTTTTATTTTAAAGGCAATAAATATTTAGGTTTAGAGAGAGGAGTAAAGACTTTCCTTGATAAGTTAGCATTTTAACAAGTATCTTAGTATTCAAAATTGCTAATAGCTTGATTCTATAATTTATTATTTTAAAATAAAATAAAATTTTATGTAGTAATTTCATTTGATGTATCATACATTTGTTTATAAAATGCATCAGAAGTTTATTTACTCTTAAGAATATACATCATACTTATTCAGTGAAATATAGTTTATTTTTCTTGTAAATCTAAAGTAAATCTTCACTATTGTCAACAAGTTTTAAATCTGCATATGAAATACCCTTGGACTTATGAATATTAGAAGTTCATTGAACTTATTTAGCAAAATGCAAAAAGTGCAGTGAAATTTCAAGATTTTAAGGCTAGTAAATGGTATAGATCTAATATTTGATATTTATCAATAAATTTTATCAGGAAACACCTGTGAATTTTCCTAGTCTTTTCTGAGAAAGCCACATGTGTCAGTTAATTTGAGATGGTATGACCCAGAAATATTTTTTAAATTTTCACCAACGTCACAAGCTCATTTTGTCATGAAACTTCTATTTTGAAAACGAACATCTAAACAATTTTTCTTAGCAAACAAGATAAATATTTTTCCATCAAATATATTACTTTTTCTTTTGTTTGAATTAACAAAAATAGAACTAACAAAATACAGGTTTTGTCATTAAATAAATTTGTAAACTTTATGTTTATTTTTCCTCAAAAGGTTTCAATGTGAATTTGATTATTAAAAACCTCAAGAATTATCTTTATCTTGAAAAATTTGTAACTTAACAAATAATTGTAATCTGTACAGTTTCACAAACAAATTATCTCTTGCATTATTTGTATAGTGGTAAATCTAAAAACAGACTTCAATAATCACTTTTTCAAACTGAACAATTTTTTTTCTGCTTGCTGTTAAGAAAAACTTCAAAGTTGACAATGTTTGTTAGAATGTTACGAGAAAAAGATTAAAAACTTATACTTTCAGTTATTCCAATTGTTTGAAAATGTTTCATAAAAAAAAAAAAAAAAAAAAAAAAAAAACCTAAAGCAAACAAAATACAAAAAGAACTGCAAAAAATCTGTCCAGGAGATAAAAATCTGATGATGCTGCTGAGTGAACTTTACAAAACCAAGTTATACAAGATGGATATTTAAAAATAGGATCTTATTCTACAATTGTAATGGCTAAATAATAGAGACATAAATATATGTACCTCCAAAACTTCAGTATACCCTAAGGTTTAAAGGTATTTTTCATAAATGAAAAATCATTTTTGAAGCTTTCCCCAGCTTCAATTGAAAACCAAAGGATTAAATTTTCTAATTCCAGAAAACAAAACCCTGTACTTTATTTCAAATAGAAATTATTTTTTTTTTTTTTTTTTTTTTTAAAATCGATTCTGAAAAAACAAGCAAAACTGGCATTTTTAATTTTTTAGAGAAATGTAAACAAAAATTATGTTTTAAAAAAATGTTACTTTCATAAAATTCGCAAATTTAAAGTTAAATTATTCTGTTTTGAAACAAACATTACTTACACCATAAAATTTTCTAGACTAGCATTTCTTCAGTCTTGCTTGTCTCAAGTCTCCATCAATAATTTGATGGCAAAATGTGCCGACAGATTTAGTATGGTGGACCAGAATTGATACAAATTTTCAAATTCTAAATTGTTTTTGTTTTTTTAACTACCAGGTAATGTTTAAAAATTAGAGTATTTTAAGCAATTATCTAATATTTTTTTTTTTTTAGGTAATTTTGAAGATTCTTTCTTATAATTTTACAATACTATAGAAATTTCTTAAATTATTGAGTTACCTCTATAATGGTAGATATAAATAATTTTATTATTATATTATCAGTTATTAAATTTTTAATTTAATAACCAAGATATAATTAATAAAATTATTAATTATCATATTAATAATTATCTCACTCAGTTATTACATTTTACATTAATAATTGAAATATAATAATTATATTAATATTATCGCAATAATTCACTTTTTAATTTAATAAGTGAGTTATAAGATAATAATTTTATTAATTATAACAGAGTGAGATGATATTTTAATAACCATCTCACTCTCAAGTATTAAATTATAATTAATAAAATTATTGTATTATCTCAGTTCCCTAAGGGGGGGGGACAAGCCTTGAAACATGTGTCCTTTTAACCATACTATCACTTGCGAGACACCATATTAAAAATAAAAAAAAAATCTAACATTTTGACACACAAAAAATCTTTATGGTAAAAAAAGTTTTGGTAGCATGATTTGTATTAAGCTTTTAATTTTCACTTAGTAAATATAGTCTTCACTTAAAAACTTAGTAACCTAACTCATACTCTGTTTGGAAGAATTTTAAAATTAAAGAAAAAGGCAAACAATACTTGTAAAAATTCTTTATTCATTGAAAAAGAATTTTTTTCTTCAGATAATAATGTCGTTAATGTACATCATTTATAAAAGCAAATAAAAGCCTATGTTATTTACTATTTAGAACATTTTTAAAAAGTTGGCAGTAGTTGTGTGGAGAAAAAAAAAAAAAAAAGAATTGATGATTTACGTTCTCCAAGGAATCCTGCTTGTAAGTAATATAAAACAATTAGCGAACTGTTTGAAATTCTAGAAAATTTCATAAAATTAAGTCTATTTAACAGATGTAAAAATAAAAACTTTCCCAAAAATTTAGTAATAATAAAAGTATTAAAATTCATTCATGTTTTAATAATTCCTGAAAGTTTCATTAAAATCAGATAATTTGATTTTTGCAAGAATTTCCAAATTAATGGGTTTCCCCCAGAAACTGCTACACTAAAATGGCCATTACCACAAATAGTACAAAGTTGACAAAAAAAATAGGAGATTTTTGCTCCAAATGTTAGAAAGGAAAAAAAAAATTTTTTAAATAATTAAAAAAAAATACTTTGTTCTTTCCTCTTAATAACAACAAACATTTTGACGATAAAACTTTTTTATTAAGTTTGGGGCTTTTTATCATTATGCTATGCTGATTTTTAGTGAATTATTGGAGGTACCTACATAAATGTATGCCAGATCTATTACTAAGAGTATTTTTCTCATATTAAAAAAAAAAAAAAAAAAAAAAAAAAAAATGTGTGTATATATATATATATATATATATATATATAACTGAAAACATTTTTTTAATGGATACTTGTATTTGAGTAAACAGTATATTTATTTATTTTCATCTACCCGCTTGAATGTTAAAAGGGAAATATGCACTTGCCAGCAGAATTTGAACCTGTATCCCCTTAGGGAAGGAAAACAGTCATAGATCTGAAATGCTTTGACCTCTCGGCATCAAGGACTAAACAAAGTCAAATAGTGTCTTAAACACAGACTTTTCTCTTGAAATAGGATATGGAACTGAGCAGATGTCGAATGTCAACAAAGCAAATTATAGAGAAAAGAATGGATTTTTTTATCCAACAGATTTTTATTACTTAACCATTATTAGTGGATTTCTCAAACATTCAGGATGTTAAAATGTAAAACTATTTAATAAATAGATCATCTACTCAAATACAAGTATCCATTTAAAAAAAAAAAAAAAAAAAAAAAAAAAAAAAAAAAATTAAAATAAAATTAAAGTATTTTAATACACTTTGAGATTTGATCTCTTTAATCGAAATTTTGGTTAGCAGGCCTTGTGTTTTTGATGCATTATGTAAATTTTATGGCTCATGAGTGTAAAGAAAAAATATTTTAAATTTTAATACTTATTCAGGACATTATTCACATCTTAATTTTTTCTTCACCAAGGTCAAATTCAAATATAATCAGCTCAATGGAAGAGATAAAATTTAAACATGACGAAGCCAATCAGTTTAATTCCTTTCTGGCTTATATCTTAAATATAATGCAATTTGTTCTGTCATTAAATAATCCAACTGTTACAATAATTCAAACTCACTGTTGCAACATTATTTGGTATATCCAATCTTAAAATACCATTATCATGTAAATTCCATTTATCTCACCTGTATCAAACATAGCACTTAATTGAAAGAAATAGAAAATAATACCAAATTGACAGATTGTTTTCATTTACCTTTTTACTAATAACATTTTTTTTTTTAAAGAAAATCTTTGTGTGTGTGTGTGTGTGTAATGAATTAAATACGACATATTGTTAATTTAATTCATTTTGAGAATCTACATTTTTTACTTTTTTTTTTTTTAGTTACTGAAAAATCTCTAAAATGTAAAGTAAAAAATACAATAAAAGTCATTTAATTAGAAAAACTTGATTGCTTTTATGAACAAGATATATTAAAGACACTATTGTCTTAAGAAAACATTTTCTTCAATGAATTTTTACAAGTGTTTTCATTTATTTGAATTTCAATTAGAAAAATTTATTAGGTTTCAAATCTTCAATTTTGGCATTACTTTGACCCTATTAGGTGATATTGTTATTAAACAAAAACTATATTTACTAATAAATGGAAAAGCTCATCAGACACCAATATTTTTTTTTAAAACTCTGAATTTCTGTGTGTACAAATGTGCTGATTTTTGTAGCTTGAAATTAAAACTAAAATAAAAGCTTCAAGAAAGATTTTTCATTTTCAAAAATTTATTTTAAAAATTAGGTATCGCCCTTCTCCATGATTTTTTTTTTTTTCACATTAACAGAATAAAATAAGGATGACTTCTTTGATGCAATGGCCACCTGGTTAGTTTTGTCAGCTATTGCTAGTAAGTTGATCTGCTGTGGCTTCATGCCAGACTAAACTAAGCTTTATATCTATCTTTGGAGATGGGGGGAGGGAGTTAGAAACAATAGTGAGCAGTCACTTCGGTTCATATGGGTGCCAACAGGATTCAGACAGATTCTGTGGCATCTACAGCATGCAAGGTATCAATGAAACCTATTTACTGCCCACTATACCAAAAAGAAAAGAAATAGATCAAATTGCAGTAAAGATCTCTATTATTAATGAGCTTGTACCAAATAGCATTATTGCTAAAAGGTTAGCCTGTTTGAGAAAGGCATGGTAGGGAAGAAGGAAAAAGGAAAAAGAAAAAAAGAAAAAAAATGAAACACCATCTTGAAATAACAGCTTCAAATGTTAACGGCCACTCTTCATATACGTCTTATAAAACCTTGCTGTCAAATCTTTGAAGAACTGTATAAAAGTATTGTCAAAAGGATAAGACCGAGTTTTTAGAACCACAACAATAATCCAAAGAAATTAATACAATTCTGAAGAGCCATACAAGAAAAATGATCAAGTTGATTGTTAATTATCTCACAATAGACACAACATTAAAAGTATATTTGAAGAATAATTACAAAACACATTTATTCTGCCAAGAACATTTACATTAACTCCTAACAATCAACGATGCCTTTTCTCTATATTTACAATGCAGAATATAAAAAATTGGATTTTAAAATTTAGTAAAACAAATTTATGTTAAAAAAAAAAAAAAAAAAAAAAAAAATTTTCTTTTCCTGTTATCAAAAATATTTAGTTTGTGTAATGATTAATTAAAGTGAGAGTAGCAGGAAAGTCAGTGGGTTGGTTGGCTGATTTTGTTTAGTGGCAAATCAATCTCTATGGGTCATTTAATGCCAAATCTACATATTCAGTACATAATTTAGGTTTTCAACTATTTTTGTACATAATTTTTATACTTTCAGAGTAAAACTGTGTTTTGTTTTTTTTTTTTTTAATTATATATATCTAAAAAGAAATATAGTCTTAAGGTGTGCTATATTTATGGGATAAAGTGCTCAATATCAGAGATTGAGCATGTGTAAATATAAAAGTGAACATTGAAGTCAACACTCAGAGGCAACAGGCTGTTTCATGCTAGACGCAATTGTCAGGCCATGTGAAAGCCTGTCGCCTCTAAGTGTTGACTTCAATGTCCACTTTTATATATATATATATATATAAATAAAAAGTTTGTAGATCATAAAAAGTATTTTTGGTCATTTTGCTATAAAAACATACTGTTGATTTTTGTTGGTGGAGGGGGGGGGTCACTTTGGCCATAGCTGGGACCCTAACAAGTGCTAACACCCTGGGTCAGAGTGGACCTGGGAACAACAGCAGTTAAGGAGTGGTTCCATGCTCCTCAAAACCTCTAATCTCCTAATCAGAGGCCTCACTTATAAATGTAGCTTATTGCCATGCCCAGGATGAAGTCAGTGAGTAAGATTTAAAAATCCAACTTTAGTCATGCAGCAAATAATTCCTTCTCTAGATTAGATAATTTTACATGCTTAATTTTAAAAGATTAGATAATTTTAAAGTGCTTACTACAGATCCTTTTTATTAAAAAAAAAAAGAGAAAAAAAAAAAAAAGCCTATATAATTTTTGTTAAATTCCTATATCTATTTAGTGCTAAGGTGATCATAGTTCTACACTACTAATTTTCTTTATTATCTGTAGCTGGGCGTTGTTATTTCTTGAGGACAATGGGGTAGTTTCCTATTCATCCTTTTAGAGTGGTTGCCACCCAAGGTATAAGAGACTAATCTACCATGTTATTTCTAGATAACAAAGGAAGGGCATTTTTTGCGAAAGTGAATGCAACAGACTGATGAAATTTGAACTGTTTACCTTTATCACACTTCCTATGTGTATAACTATTACACTACTCCCACAAACTAATTATATATATATATATATATATATATATATATATATATATATATATATGTGTGTGTGTGTGTGTTTTATTGAAGACAACTGACAAGGTAAGAGTTAAACTTTTTTTCTTTTTAATTAGATTTTTCTTATATTTGTACAAGTGATTTATTTTCTGATAACAGCTGGATAATTCCTTAACAGATGAAGAGTAGGCAACAGACATGTAGTTGAATAGAAAGATGCTAAGAATACCAAGATTGAAAAATGTGAGAAGTTTTAAGGAAAACGGAAACAAAAAGGACATTTGTACTCAAAATCCAAAAGAGAGAGTTAACATTTTTGGAATATGTAATGAGGAAAGAGGGCTTGTAAAATTTAATACTCACAGGACATATTGAAGACAAGAGAAGTTGAAGAAAACATCAAGTAACCTACCTAATAAGCTTTTGTAAATGGATGGCAGAACAGGGTCTGGGAAACATAAGAGTACATACATTGCTTAGAATTACAAAAAAAAAAAAAAAAAAAAAAAAAAAAAAATAGAAATTGCGGAAAGCCATATTTGCCCACATATTGAAAGAACACAGCATATAAAAAGACACCAATCTTTGTCTTGTGAAAAAGATCCTACAAAAATAATACAGAGGAGTCATTATCAACAAATCATTCAGTTTTATTATCACCATTGCTGTTTTTAACTGCTCATTCAGTAGACATTTTTCATTTTAAATATTATATTTATCTTATCAATTCTAGGCATCAAAGATTCTTGCAGACAAGCCCATATAGTAAGATGTAAAAAAAAAAAAAAAAAAAAAAAAATAGATGCCCCCATATTTCTTTTGTCTTTGAGACAAGAACCAAATTATTATTTAATGAATTGAATGAAGGAGACTATGAGCCTGATTAACATGACACCATTAACGTTATTTGCCAGTTTACCTGTTAAGTGTGCCTAACATTCCCCAATTTTGAAATTAACCCCTTGACTTCCTTTTGTCCTCCACACAATGCTGTGACTAATACTTGATTTCTATTGATATTATTTCTTCTCTAGGAAATCTCCTTAGCCTTGTTCTTCATCTATAAAGACCAACAAAAAAATGTTGATACTAAAAGGTGTTAAATGCTGTCTTAAGCAAACCCAGTATTGAATCTTATATTTTATGCAAGGTTGAGCATAAGCAGAGCAAAAAAAAAAAAAACAAACAAGAAAACTCTTCTGTAACTGAAAAATGCTATCCTAGATGTTTTACTTACATGCTGATCTACTTGTTATCTACTTGTTATATGCATACCAGAATTTAATTGTGGATTACATATATCTACAGGAATGTTTGACACTTGGAAACATCAGATTCATGATAAACCTGAAAAGTATTGACTGTAAGAAACAGAAAGAACAAGGATACTAGACCAAATACCTTAGAATAAAACAACGTTATTCTTATAAGAGTTTACAAAAATACATCACACAATGAAACTGATATTTTGTAAAATTCTTACTATTATTAGAACATTTCCACAGACCTTTAAATATATTTTTACAATTGTTGTTGTACTCTGCTCTTTCAGAGTCATTTCAACTTTGCTTCATAAACATTGCCACTTGATGTCGCAAATACAAAAATATTACAGTTAACGTTGATCTATCATCTGTTACTCAGGTATTAAGAGCAGCTTGTATAATTAACTAGCTTAACCAAAGCAATGAGGACACAAATTATCACCGAGAACATATTCTTTAATACACACTATACTGTTATAAAGTGATAGGGTATGTAATTTGAAAAAATAAATAAAAAATATATAAAAAAGAAAATAATTATAAAAATTGTTTTATCTTACAGAATAGAGCATTAATAATAATAATGTGACTATATATTTATCAGTCACATCTGATCACACTTTAGTAATGTGATATTCTGCTGTTATGCTAGCAGGAGGCATTATTCAAAACCAATAAGCAAACATACCTTGTTACTATACCAACATAATATGTCATTAGTCAGAAGAGGATATTAGACTTAATATTACAATTTTTTGTGTGAACTTTTTTTAATTATTAAAATCAGAGTTCCTTAAATGTAACAATGGAGGTGACTAAATAAAAATCCTCACTAACTCACATGGAAAATATAACCAATGCAACTGAAATTACTTAAATGTTATTTTTGGTGGCAGGGGTAATTAAATTCTTATTTATGCTTTAAGTTATGATTATAATAAATTTGCATGTATGCAACAAATCTGACATCTTTACTGCTGTCAGATTAATGCTGTCCTGGGGATGATAAACTTGGAGATAGGGTGTCTGCATGTAATATCTTCCCTTTTGCTGCCATTTTTGCTTTTCAAATCATGCTTGTAAATAAGTCTTTAATGGCTAGCAGATAGGACACATGGGCAAAGGATATTGAGGTTCTTGTTTTAATAAAGAATATTCACAAACTACTAGTGGTAAAAGACAAATATTGGCTTAAAAAAGGAGGGAGGCTTGTCTTTTTTTTTTTTTTTTTTTAACTGTTAGTTCTCCGTTCCCATCCAATACAAGGCCTAAGAGCCACTTAAGATACAAGGTTACTGAATGAGATTCTTGTAAGAAAGAGAGGGGGAAGGAGGATATGTAGGATAGATATCAGTTGACCCTAGACTTAAAGAGACCAAGTTTATAGTTGTCAGGAAAAAATTCTCTTGGGAGTTCGTTTTGGGGGAAGAAGTTGCTCTTTTTCAAAGGAACACAATGGGAATAGTTTACTACCATGAACAAGGCATGATGGGTTCTAGCTGTGAAGGTCTGAGCTGGTGGAATTAAGGAATGTAACACATCCGAGAAATAGTGAGAGATTAGAAATCTTGTCTGTAAGGAAAAGGGTTGCAGAGTGGAGAATAATTCAAAAAGTGTTTTGAACGGTGATGGTTGAACCTTGAACAGCACCAGCCCAGATATGACGGCAATAGTCCATTCTAGGTCTAATCTGACTCAAAGATTGAGCATGGCAGCAGAATTTAGGTATTTTCTAAAGTGACACAGTGAACCAACCATTTTTACAGCATCTTTTAGAATGGCACAAACATGTGTTCCATTTGAGGTCAGGAGTGAGCATTCAAGGCAAGGATCCTCTTTGAGGAGGGTATGAGGACTCATTAGGAGTGGTGTTAGGTTCAATGTCTGCTCAGTAGTGATAAAATGTTACACGTTTAGTTATGGATGTATTAAGCAGGAGAATTTCTTTCTCTAATCATTTTGAAAGTAGGTAAAAATACAATCTAAAATCAATTAGATTTGTTTATTAAGCACATATTCATAACTTAAAAGCAATTTGTTTTAATCATTTCCATCCTTTGTTTTCAAAAGGATTTTGAAGATAGATTTCTATTAATGTTATTTTATTAAACAAATCTTAAAATGAAAACACAGCCATTCAGAATCTGTTTAATATTTGTTCTTTATAGAACTGAGGAAAAAAAAATAATAAAGAATAAAAACTTCACTTTTATGTCATTAATGTCACTTGATAAAATCAAGTTGTTTTTGTTTAACTTTGGAAACTGAAAACTAAGTTTTCTGTACATCTATATGGACAATGTCCTTGGAAGAGATTAAAAAAAAAAAAACTATATTTAAATAAAATCTAAAATACATTTTACCCAAAATAAAATTGATATATTTTACATATTACTTGACAGTTGTTTAAAATTTCAAAAGCAATTCTTAATTTTACTTTTCATTTTTCTTTTGACACTGTACACAGAGCTTTTCCTTTGTATATATATGCTTCCATAGAGTAAGATGTATGCAGGCAAAGGCTTAAGATTAATGCTGTCCTGTGGATGATAGATTAGTTTGGGACTACTGGTTAGATCTTTTTGGATGCTGCCAGGACAAAACAAGTTTATTTTAAAAGCAACTAATTTCTTTTTAAACTGGTGAATGAAACTTGAATGAAAAATGGAAGCTGAAGGACTTAAATTTACATATTCATATTATTTATCTCTAAAATGTGAAAAACATTAGGATCTATAATTTCTAATTTTGCTTTAACAAACAAACCAAGATTTTTCTAAAATAAAAAAAAAAAAAAAAAAAAAAAAAAAAAGTAATATTGAATGAACTATTAACAATTTGTGTTATGCATTCTTAAACTAAATTAAAAATGAATCAAAAATATTTATTTGTTAAACATTTTTATGTTACCATCTATAAAGGATTTTTTTAAAATAAATAAAAATCTTCATTTTGGACTAGTTTAACATTTTTGTTCAGGACAGTAGCAAAAAAAAAAAAAAAAAAAGTTAGTCCAATAATTGCCAAATAAAATATACAATAAATAATATACTTAGTGCATTTGTTCAAACACACACAATATACAGACAAATAGATGAAAATAGTAGGCACTCAAATGCATACACATTATCAACCAAATCACTTATAGCCAAACTAGAATTATGATACATATATGCACATAAATCATACAAAGGAATGCTGCTTGACAAGACAGATACATGTGAGGTCTGCTTAACTAGGTACTTCCACTATTTTGGCATAAATTTTCAATACCTAAAGTTTAAAATGAATTTTTAAAAATGAAAAAACATTCTTGAAGATTTCATTTTAGCTTTAATTTAAAGCTAGATGGTTAAATTTATTATTTCCAGTAAGTAAAATATTCTGGTGTATTTCAGATAGAAATTATATAGATTAGAATGTCAAATTTAATTTCGATTTCTTGAAATTTTCTTAAAAGCAGCCATTTTCTTAATTTTAAGAAAGTTGTAAACAAAAACAATTTTAAACTAAATCATATATATTCCGGACACATTATTTGAGTAAAATTAGGAAATTTAAAGTTAAATTAATCTGATTTAAAATGAATATTACTTATAGCATAAAAAAGTAATATATAACCATTTATTTAATGATTGGTCCTGCTTAGCTTATTTCAGGTGATAATGGATGGCTGATTGAGTGACTAAGCGATGATAGCTAGTATGGCTTGCTAGAATTGATATAAAATTTACAAAGTCTAAGTAAACATTTTTTTTGTTTTTCACTACCTAGTAATTTTTACAAATGAACATATTTTCCACAATTATCTAAAAATTTATTGACTTATTTACCTTTCAAAGTTGCTTTACATAAAAATAAAAAAAATTTAAAATACTATAAAATTTTCTTAAATTAATTTCTCTGTAAAGAGAAAACTCTTAGATCACATGACCATTTCATAAATGTCAAATTTAGACTTTCATAGAGGAAAATAGGAAACAAATTAAGTAAAAAAAAAAAAAAAAAAAAATTGTTTTAAAAATAGAATAGTATAACTACATTTATTAATCTTTTCAATTTTGTATTCATAAATTTCGTTTCCACTTAATTACTATATCACATCCAGGAAATAGGCCAATACTGAATTTTACACAATTTTAAACTATTATAAATTATTATAGTTAAGATTTAAAAAAAAAATAAATAAATAAATAAAATAATTCTTGCAAGAATTTATTATTCATTGGAAAAATTCATTTCTTCAGACAATGTCCTTAATAGAACTTATTTACAAAAGCAATTAAAGGCTTTTTCTATCTAAATGTCATTTTTATTACATTCATTATTTTTCAATTCAGAGCAGATTTTCAGTTAGAATAGTGCAAGTTTGACAAAAAAAAAAAAAATAAATAAAATAATATGATTTAGATTCTCCAAGGAGTCCTACTTTTAACAAATAAAAAAATTCAGAGAATAGAAAGGTTTTTTGCAAAATTTCATGAAATTAAATGTGGGTGGGTGTAACATATATGTAAAAAAAAAAAAAAAAAAAAAAAAATTTTGCCAAACTTTTAAAATAATTTCATTCATTTGTGAATAAGTTCAGAAAATCGCATTAAAATCAGACAATTATTTGATTTTTTTTTTTTACAAGAATTTCCAAATCAAAGTGTTTTCAACAGAAAAAAAAAAAAAAATCACAAAAAAGTCAATGTCATTATGCCACTGCAGTGACGTAAACAAAACAAGATTTTAAGTAAAATTTCAAACATTTTAGAAAGGATTAAAAAATTTAAAAAAGTAATTAAAAAATACTTTTGTCTCATCTTAATAACAAACATTTTGACAATAAAACTTTATATTTATTAAGTTTGTGGCCTTTTTTATTATGCTATGTTGTTTACCTGTCAAAAAGGGGAAAGTACCAAAGAAAATCAAACAACAAAAATACCAGAATTTTCTTTTCTTCTCCATATATACTTCATTTTCTGAGAAAACTTAAAAGGTAAAACATGTTAAATTTATAAACATCTATTTGTTCTTTATCCTATCATTTTGACGGGAATCTAATGTTTGGTCATTGAAATACTAATTTCATGAAGTGAGCCTGACTTTACTAAAATCTTTTCCACAACACCTTATAATTTTAGTTACAAGTAGCCCATTAAGGTCATTGGGGGGCATCCATGTACTGCATCTCAAACAGTAATTCTATCTAGGGCAAGATAGCCAGCCAAAAAACATCCCCTGCCAGCAGGATGATTTTGAATTCAGTTATCCTTCCAAATTGATTGCCCTCTACTATGGCTAAAGAGGAAAATAAGGGGGTTTGAATTTACAGTTTTCTTTATCCTAAATTGGTTGCCATCTAAGACTCAAGAAGCAGTCTACCCTATTTGATCCAGTAGGCACGTTATGAACAGCATTTTACTAATTCTAAAAAGATTAATTTATCATCAAAAGAATTCTATTATAGAAATTAATTTCACTTTTAATAAAAGCGACTTTCTCAAAAGAAAAAAAAACAAAAACGTTTGAATAGCAAAGAAACAAAACAATCTCAATGCTTTAAGTGATACTAATTTTATCACACCTGCTTTCCTTTCTGTTTATAGATTGAATACAAAAAGGTTTTAAGCGTCACTGACAACCTGGTTAATTGTGGACAGGCAAGTTTCAGAAAGAACTTGATGACCTGTATATTTACTGCATTGTTAAATTTATACCATTTCAATGAAGGACCTTTCTATAATTTTACTATACTAATACAAAAGAAAAGTTCTGACAATTAATAAAAACACTTTATATATCATTAGAAATAAAATCATGCTTTGTAGCAGACATTTTGATAGAAATAAATTTCTCTAAGCTTTCAATGGTAAATATATAATTCAGGATGCAATAATGTACTGAAAAATTGCAATGACGTAATTTGACAGATGAAAAAACAAATTAATACGAATTGAAATTGTTCAAAAGATAAAAAATTTAAACTTTGGATATAATACTTTAGATTTAAATTGTTTCTCAAATATTCTCATCTCTAAATGAATCAAATACTGATTCAAAATAGATATTTACTAAGTTTGCTTTTGTCTGGCAGAGGTCTAAAGATGTGAGGGACAAAATCTAACTCTATAAGCCAATAAGAACCAGCATGTTGCTCATTGATACTTACTAAGATTAGTCTGGCATTATTCATAAATTTGAACAATAAAAAGTAAAGTAAGTGATACAATAAGATAACAAAGGCTGCACTTATTGAGAAATTAGTGTGGACACAGAAATCAACACTGCATGGTGAATGTCAGTTTCATACTTCTAGTGGTCTTCAGACCATGTGTTACAAGTCCTCGTGTGGGTTATACAAACATCTCTGGGGGCTTATTGGAACTGTATTCCCAGTTCTTTTATTTAGGGGTAGTATATTACAATATTTATAGTTCTGACTTAGTTTGTTCATTTATTTTAATCATTTTTGTTTTATTTATATTTTCATATAAATTTGTTCAGTTTTAAATTTTGATATCCAAAGTAAATTTTCTTAGATTTAAAATGTTAGTGGATTGGAATAAGTGTTTGTAGTATTTTTCAATAGGTACCATTTGAACTTGGAATTTGAAATTTTTATAGCATACTAGCAGGAGAGCCCGGCGTTGCCTGGGGATGTAACAGTAACAGATAGATCAAGTATCCACCATCATAAAGACTGAAAAATAAAATTGACAAAGATTATTGTTTAAGGTTGACGAACACGCATGTCTTAATTAGTTTATTTTTTTTTTTGTTTTTTTTTTACGAATTGGTCAAACCCAAACTAAAAAAAAACAAACATTGTTTTCAATCGTTGAGTCTATCGATTGAATAGAATTTTATTATAAACAATTGTCTTGTAAATGGAATTTTTAAAGCATTCTGAATGTAAAAATAAAGAAAAAAGTGTGCAAGACAATAAGAAACACCACTCAAAAAAAAAAAAAAAAAAAAAAAAAGTGAAGTTTTGTTGAAATCGGTTGAAAAATGTAGGAAATTCCGATCCCATATATAAATGAACACACACACACACACAAACAACCTGGGTTTTATAATAAGTATAACTCGACATGAGTTGTCCCCCTTTCATTCTGACGACAGAATCGTGTTTTCAAATTGATTTCATGCGAAAACAATTGTTTTTTTCCAATTTTTGGCGCTGTCAGAACCATCACAAAGGTAATTTTACGCAGTCCTGTGAAGTTTTGTTGAAATCGGTTGAAAAATGTAGGAAATCCCATCCAATATATAAACGTACAGACACACACACACAATCTGCGTTTTATAATAAGTAAGATGTACATATTCTGAAAAAGTGACATCTCAAAAGAATCTTCCAATAAAATTCATGTGCAGATTTTGAATTTAAGTTTTTTTTTTTTTACATTAAAAGTTTAAATGAAGGAAAATTAAATATATTTTTGGACATTTGATCTTATTTCCAGAAAGGAATGAAAAAAAAAACCACTGTACAAACAGAAGAAAGAAAGAAAGGAAAAAAAAAAAAAAAAAAAAAAAAAAAAGAGACTAAAACTACCTTCTGATATTATAGCCACCTCCCCAAGGTGGCAGGATGTGACAGAAAGTTTATTTAATGTGATATGCCCATATGTACAGGCCAAGGACAAAAATTACCCTGCTGCTAAATAAAATAATTTAAAGTGTTTATTTCATCATATCCAAACTAAAGTAAGAAATTATAAATAAGCAAAACGCAATAGAAATTTCTGAAAATAACATTCACATTTCTGCATCAAGAATGACTTGTCTAATGAAGTTTTGAATGAGGATTTTTTTTTTTAGATTTACCAAAATATGTTGGTTAATGTTTAAATTTGTGCTACCAATGAATATTTATAAACTAAAAGAGCAAGAATGACTTATCCCAGTTATACCCTCCCACCCTGCCATTGACAAGGAAAACTTGTACATTAGATCATTATTGAATTATTTAGCCAGAGATGAAGCAAATAAAAAAAAAATAAAAACCATAATGCAATACTTGACAGTCGATTTCAAGGTATTTCTCTTAAGAAAATGCCCTGCATATGGAAAAAAAAAGAAAAGAAAAAAATCACAGAAACAAAAATGTTTGAAACCCTCCTGGTCTTTTCTCTCAGAATAGAGACTAAATTCTAATTATTCTTCTGTTAATGATTGGCTTAAACATACTTTTATATAAATAACAAATGCAGCCTTTAAATTCCCGCCAACATCGGAAGTTCCCAATCTCAGCATATTCAAAAAACTTTTGCAGAAAATGAACACCGAGATAGTTGCACAGTAAACATTATACTTAGTGAGAGACAAATCGAGGGGGGGGGGGCATTTTGAAAACCTTACTCCATCAGATGAATTTATTTATTCTTTAAATTTCCATAGGCCAATCTAAATTGTTTTACAAGATTTTATAAAATTTCAACTGACAGCAGCACTGGCTGCTCAGTCAGTGAATGTCAGGTGTTTTCATATAAGGAAACGGCTAATTACCATTACATATTGATCAACTAATTATAAATTAGATTAAACTATTAGCTTGCAAGGTTTCCACTGAATTGCAATTAGGTAACATTAAAGAAGAAATACACAACAGATGCATACACAACTGAAAAACAGTAATAAAATTATTACACCTAAAAACTCCAAAAATAACTGACTTACCAAAAGGGGCGAGTAAATAATCAAATTTGCTGAACAAAATAAATGGACATTGTTAAGAAAACCCAACACTGTTAGAATTTAGAATCAAGAAAGAGATAAAAAAAATAAATAAATAAATACTAAAAGAACAAAAACTTAGGAAAGAAAAAAGAATTCAGGTAAAAAAGTCAAAGAAAAAGAAAAAAAAAAAAAACTGATGGGACAAGGTTAGTACACAGTGGGCAAAATCCCAGTTTTGTAAATAAATTAAAAATTCAAGGAACTTTTAATTTAAATTTTAATATCAAATTCAGACTTCATAAAGTCAGGTCTTATAGGATACTATGAATTATATCAAATATATATGACTGTAGCCGTGTTGGATCGATTTACTATAAATTTCTGTTGCAAACAGAGCAGATCCATAAATAAGTACTCAACCGAAATAGAATGACTATTACCAGCCATGGAAAAAAGTGAGGTAAAGAAACTTCTATGAATGCAAATTTAGACAAATGCAGAACATTAAGTGCAAGATTGGGCTTTTCTTTTTTTTTTTTTTTATAGACTTTATAAACAGTATATATTTGACCTGATTTTGACCAACATGAAAACAACAAAAGTTAAAGGATGCATCTTCTCACCCAACCTGTTCAACCTATACAACAAGGCAATTCTGAGAATTGAAATCCCCTACTGGGATTTAGCATTGGCAACCACAATTTTAACAACATAAGATATGCAGATGACACAGTACTGATAGCAGACACAGAAAAGAAATTACAAAATCTCCTACAGAAGATAGCAAAGGAGAGCAAGAAGAAGGGACTAAGCATAAACTACAAGACAGAATGCATGATCATCAGTAAAAGGATGAGTTCGAAATGCAATTTGCAGGTTGGGAACACTAGAATCAAGCAAACGCAAAAGTTTAAATATCTGGGAAGCGTTTTGACAGAGGATGGTAAGTGCGACACAGATCTTATAGATGTATTGGGATAGCCAGGAATGTATTCCAAAAGCTGGGCAGAGTATTGCGAGACAGGAGGATTTCTTTGGTAACAAAGAAAAGAATACTGATCTGTTGCATGACATCTGTCCTTTACAGCAGTGAATGTTGGACGATTTCCTCAAAGATGAAGAAGAGACTCGAGGCAACGGAGATGTGGTTCTACAGAAGTATGCTAAGGATATCATGGACCAAGCATGTGAGCAACGACGAGGTCTTAGAGAGGATGCAAACAAGGAGGAGGCTTATACTTAACATGAATTTTCTGGGACACAATGAGTAAAGAGGGCCTGGAAAATCTGATACTCACAGGTTGAATAGAGGGAAAGAGAAACAAAGGAAACAACGCGTGACATACCTGGCAGGCATAAGAAAGTGGATGACAGAACGTAGTCTGGGGGAGGAAGCAGAGAGAAGGAGCTTGTTGAGCTGCAAGGGATATAGGAAGGTGGAGAGCCATACGCCTACATCTTGAAAGGATATGGCACATAAAAAGGAGGCGGTTGATTTGATCCAGAATGTTCTATTATATATGTAAGTGATAAACCAAAGCCAAGTATCAATTTTGCTATACTAAGTAAGATTTGTAAAGCAAAATTTGATATTTCATTTGTTCAATAACATTAATAAATTAGGGAATATTATACACCAGTTATATCTGCAAGGTTTTATCAATATCCAATAATTTATTTACTAAGAAACTAATCAGTACAATTGCATACTGTGACAGGAAAAAAAAAAGATAGCAAAAATTCTTTTAAACAAGTTGTATTAAATTCAACCAACTGTCAGTTAGTTATGTGCCATGCATGATACGCAATCATGTATCTTTTGATATATGACTGATGAGACAGATTTTTCCCCCCGCAGTAGGTTGCCTTTTTTTCTGTGGTAGACCAATTGCCATCCAAGGCAACTGTCTGTCCTGCTATTTACCCGTAGCTGAAGGGAGAAGGAGAGGATTCATACCTTTCCCAAGGGTATTAGCGCATAAGCGAATGTAATGGATTTGACTGGAATTCGAACTCAGCTCTCCAATTCCTCAAACCCAGCTGCTTTCAGTCAGTTATGTGCCATGCGTGATACATGCTTAGGTGATCATTAATCTTTCAATACATGACTGACGAGGCAGATTTTTTCCTGCAGTAGGTTGCCATTTCTTTCTGCTGTAGACCAATTGCCTTCCAAGGCTATAGAACTTGGTCTGTCCTGCTATTTACACATAGCTGAAGGGAGAAGGAGAGGATTCATACCTTTCCCAAGGGTATTAGCGCATAAGCGAATGTAATGGATTTGACTGGAATTCGAACTTGGCTCTTTGATTACTCAGAGCTGCTATCCATTACTCCACCATTTTCCAATTTTCAAGTGAATTGTACATCCGAATCAGAACAGCAAATAAATTGTCCAAAGCTAACATTTTGTATTTTTCACCTTCTGTTTGAGTATATTGGAAGTTCTTAGTATTGTTAGTATCATAGTCAAGAATTTTGTTAGCAAGGTGCTGAGATTTTTTTTTTTGAAGATTCATTTCAAATAGAAAAATGTCACGCAGTGCTTGACCTCACTCAAAATAAGTTTCTTAATTATTTTATACACATTTTAAAATATCATCTACTGTGGTGAAATATTTAAATATCGGTTTCTTTTGTATAATAATTGCTTTAAGTTTTTTCTAATTTTACAGTGTGTACTGTATAGTATTTTGGTATTATCTACTAAAATTTATTATATCAAGACGAATTCTTGCTATATATTTTTTTTAAAACAAGTTTTATCAAGAATCTATTAATTTTTCCTTAAAACTAAGAAAAAAAAAAAAAAAAAAAAAAAAAAAATCAATATTGAAAAAATAAAAAATTGAAGGAATCATTTTCCAGCTCTTGAAAATAAAAATTCAACATTTCAAGCAATTTACTACCAAAACAAGATTTTTTTTAGATGTTCAAGTATCTCATAAATGAATTATGAATTTTCATTAATTCCTTTTAATTTCAGAAGTTATATTTGAAAGATGAGCATGGTCAAAGGAGGACACAGACATTTTAGTTTTACTATAGCAAAACTTGTTAACATAAGACTTAAGTAACCATGAAACTAAAGTTAATTCAATCAACAAAATTTACACAAGTAACAGTTATTAGTGCAGAAAGTTAAATCAGCATGCAGAGTTCAAATTCTGTACAGTGGATTCAAAGGGGAATTTTTGAAACTGAGGCATATTGCTCCCTCAAAAACTCCATTGGGAGTTTTTTTCAGAAATCAAATAGCAAGTAAAAATCTACCTAACCTTGAAATTTAAAAAACTACCAATTTGGGAAGAGATTCAGAAGAAATTAGTCTTTTGGAATTTAAACCTGAAATCTCTAATTTTGTACAGTTTATCTTAAAATTTAAGTAAGAGATTATCTATGTTCAAGAACATTTGTGACTGTGTATAAATTCAATACAGGAATCCCTTGATTAATGCACATTAATTTGATTAGTGCAAAAAGACATTCTTCAGTTTAACCATAGTAATTCAAAATTTGATTTTTCTTTTATAGTTACCAATTAAAAATTTTCTAAAATTTAAAAATGAGTAACCATTTTGTTTGTAAGGTATTTATGTTATCTAAGTAATTACACTAGTGTTTAAAAAATTTAAAAAAAAAAAAAAAAAAAAAATAAATAAATAGATAAAATAAAATACATATTTGAATATTTGTCTATTAAAATTTATTTTGAATATTTTGATTTTTTTTTTTTTCAAGTTTATTCTGAAGGAAATTTCTGATTGCTTTGTAAAAAAAAAAAAAAAAAAAAAAAAAAAAACAAATTTAATTAGATACAGAAATTTGTCAAAATATATAAGGTTTATACTATGGAAAAATTATAAATAAAATTTTCAGGTTGAAGTATATATGATATTGTTGTGAAGTGAATAGTACACTGCTGGTGACTATATGAACTAGTCTGTTACTATAAAGAGCTTCAGGTCAGAGGTAGGACTGGTAACAGTTTGGCGTCAGGAAGTTCGCTGCCAGGCTAGCAACTAACATGTCAAACTGCCTTCAAGCAGAGAGGAACTCAGACAAGGCTATGCCTACGGGCAAAATCTCATCTGGGGAGGTAGACAAACCCGGCCCCATGTACGTGGGGTCTAAGGGAAATTTTTGCCCAAGCCTATGGGCTTGGAATCATCCTGCCTTGCGGGGGAGGTTTGGTAAATACCTTGCTGTCTGGAGTCAGTCTTCATATTAACTAATACAGGAGTCATGGCAAGCAGCTGAAGCATACATATAGAGAATCCTTATATGAAGTATTTTATATAAATAAGACCTTATAACAAGTCTTAAAATAATGGTATTATCAATTATTATTATAAGCATTATTATTATTGTCAAACATGGATATGTTTGAAAAATTTGAAGGGGTAATTTCTCAGTACGCCAATTATATGAAGAACAAAAGAATACCATGCAACAAAACACTAAGTTTTTCATAAATCAAATTAATAAACATTAATTCATAGTATTTTTATTGTATCTTCTTATATGTACCTATATTTTAATTAAAAAAGCATGCAAATTAGAAATTTATTGTAAATGAGACTAAAATTTGGGGTACAAATTACATCATTTCCTATAAGTTATTATATTCAATTATTGCATTTTTGATTAGTGAGTATCTTTTAATGTAAACATTAGCTGCACTAACAGAGGGATTACTTTATTTAAGTTTGTTTTGTTTAAATCATAAAATGATTCCAAGTCAACCTGACAGAAAAAAATCAGCCCAAACACAGAAATACGAAAGGTACAAAGACATGGCTAGACAGGTAATTTTTCAATAACTGTTGAAGAGAAAAAGAATGATATAGTACATACTAATTTTTTTTTTTTTACTTTAATGTAAATTTACTTGCAGATTCAAAAGAACTATATTAATTACAAAATTAGCAGACCATTAACTAAGGCATCAGAACAGTAACTTTCTTTGCTTGACATGACCAAACAAAATTTTGAAGTAACAGGCAAATCTTGCAGACAGGTTTAGTTTTGCTATTTTCAGGATATACAACAGGATCTAATGACAATCATATTCATCTTATTGTGTCAACAAAATTATCTTTCTGGGATATTTTACTTGAAATATTGGTACACTCATTCCTCAAGAACTTGTTACATCAAGGGCATCCAGACCAGATCTGTCAATGAACTCAATAAGCTCCCATGAATTTTTTTTTTATGGAAAAAAAAAAAAATTTACAAATCTATGCAGAAACACATTCTCCACATTCTTCCTGATCAAAGACATGACTTGATGCTGGCCAAAGTACTTGAAAGAATCTGTATATCTGGAAGATGATTTTTCTTTCAGAATGTAAAAGGTTTTCTTGCAACATTGCCAGGAAGATGGCACTAGAAACTAATATTGTTGGCAATCTATTTTGACATCTCATGTTTTGCTCATGTATTGAACTGAGTATAATCAAAAGAACCAGCTGTAAACATGCACTGCAATATTCATGAAATGGTCAAAGTTTCTCAAAAGTGCGTGCAAGTTCTGCATAGAAAACACTTGATTGGTAGAAGTCAGTTTGTCACTTCTTGATGGACATCATAAACCTCTTTCTGTTTGAACAGAGTTACACCTTTTTCAAAGTTTTCAAAGATATGATGTAATGTGGAAATATCTCGACATTGCAGTGTCAGCCAAAAAAAAAAAAAAAAAAAAAAAAAAAAAAAAAAAAAGATTGCTACAAAGATTACATTAAGCTCCCCCAATGCCTAAATATACATCTGCTACCTTCTGATCAACTTTGATTATATTGTCCTTATCAGGAACCTTAAACAATTTTTATAGAGGCTACAATTGCAAGAGTTTGAAGATTTTCCAAAAATTCTTTAGCGATTCACAGTAACAGGAAACTGAATAGTGATGGAATTTCCAAATTATTTACTGAAAGACTAATTTTTATCTCAAAATAAACTTTTCAATTCACAGCTCAAGTATAAAGTGAAGAAAATATTGCCATAAATGTGTAGTTGATAGTTGCACACCTTAGCACAGGTCAAGTTTTGAAGATCCTTCTCTCTGCTCATTTGTGCAGCTTACTTTTCATTCAGGTTTATTAAAAGCATTAGAATTACACATATGCTTTACCTAAATTGCAAATGGCAGCTCTGACTGGGCAAGCAAGACATTGTGGCCTCTTAGCCATGGGTAGGTTAAAATTCTATTTCACTACAATAGGCAGTGTCAAAGCATAATTAAAAATCCCATTGCAATCTGTATATATAGGTACCTCCACGAAATCGCTAAAAAAAGAGCATAGCTTGATGAAAAAGACGCCAACCTTGCCGAAAACAAAATTTTATTGTCTAAATGCTTATGTTATTTAGAGGAAAGACCAAAGTTTTTTTAATTATTTTTTTTAAAAAATTTTCCTTCTTTTAGAAAATTCTAAATTTTGATTAAAAAACCTTGTTTCTATTTGTATCAGCGGAACTAGTAAATAACATAGACAATTTTAGCACGTTTTTTTGGTATGACACATTAATTTGAAAAATCGTGCAAAAATAGAAATAATTATCGGATGTTAATGAAACTTTCAGGAACTATTCACAGATGATAGAAATTATTATAAATATGTTTTTTTTATGAAAGTCATGGTAGAAATATTTTTAAAATATTTATTACCCCCCCATAACTAATTTTATGAAAACGTTAGAAATTCGATCGCATCGGTTTTAGTGATTACAATAATTAAAAAGCACAGGGCTTTGAGGAATGCAAATCATGTTTTTTTTGTTTTTAATTGGATACCCAGTACCTGAAAATCAGCTCTGAATTGTAACATACAAAACTCAATAAAACAAAGATATTATTTAATTTCAAATGCTTTTATTTGCTTTTAGTTGTTTTTATGAATATGGACAATATTTTCTGAAAGCAAAAAAATTTTTTGATGAAAAATGAATTTTTAATACAATTATTTGTTATTTCATTAATTATAATAGATTTTACATTTAAGTTGTTAAAATATTATAAAATTAGATAAAAGCTGCACAGGCTTTCATAAGTGTCCTTATGAGATAGATCTTTTTAGCGTTGTAAATTGTATCATTTTGACTAATCAGAAGAACCCCAGTAATTAAGAAATGTAATTTTGTGCTTATAATCGAGCTGTAATTATAAAATACGGAAGACCAACCAGAATATAATTAAGTTGGCGTTATTTGAGTGAAGCATTGTTCTCCGCTGTTAAGGCCTTTACTTTTGCGAAACACGTGTGGAGAAGTTAATTTGATTTTTCAATTTCAACTGAGAAAGGTTACCTACAAGTATCAGTATCATCTTATGAAATTTATATGATCTTATTTTTTATATTAATCTCAGTTACGACATTTTTCCATAAATGAAATATCAAAATTAATAATAAAATGAATGCAAATACAAATAACAATAGAATGTAATAAATGTACATAAAATTATAGTATTTTATGTACAATTCTGATAAAATTTCATAAGAAAGGTACCTATAAATTAATTAGATACCTTTCTTAAGAAATATGAAATTTAATGTCACTCTTAACAGTTTTATTTTAATTTCTTTAGAATATATTTCCCATAAAGCATCATAAATGTAAAGGTGAAAGCTAAGTACAAAAAAAAAAAAAAAAAAAAATTAGACCGCTGAAAGTTTTCGTTAAAAATAACGGGGTAAATAATTTGTTCACGTAAATGTAAATTATTTCACTTTTCTCCTTCCGTAGAACAAATTAGCCTCACGGAATCCGTCAATATGTCATTCATCACATGTCAAGTGACGCGAAAGTTTATGACCTGCTTTGTTTTATTTTCAAATTACATCTTTTGGCACAAAATCTAAGTTAAGTTTGGTTCAAAATATTTTAAATAAACATTATAATTTCTGATTTTCTTAAAATAAGTTTTGAAAAAATGATAATTGATATTTCAAAGTCAGATTTCCAGTTTTTTTTAAAATGGAAAAAAATGGTCAATTTTGCTGACTCAAAAAAAACTAGATTTTTAACGAAAATTTCGGACGTGCTAGGAACGATTAAAAATGGAAAAAATACCCAAAAAATACTTTGACCTTTCCTCTTAATGAATAACAAACATTTAGACGATAAAAAATTTTGTTTTCGTCAAGTTTAGCGTCTTTTTCATCATGCTATGCTCTTTTTTTAGCGAT
Organism: Acanthosepion pharaonis; assembly: GCA_903632075.3. Taxonomy (NCBI): domain Eukaryota; kingdom Metazoa; phylum Mollusca; class Cephalopoda; order Sepiida; family Sepiidae; genus Acanthosepion; species Acanthosepion pharaonis. Next base: position 2,497,444 of record CAHIKZ030005544.1, read on the forward strand.
CTCGTGGAGGTACCTATGTATATAGCAACAGAAATTATATGAAAACCAAAAGTACACAACAATTAAACATGTATCCTTTGAAAAATGTTTCAAACCTTGTTTTATCTTCAGGGATTTTTTTTTTCTGTGGAAACTTTATAATTAGCATCATAACTGTATAAAAAAAATGCTAAAATACAGGCAAGTACATACAAGAGAATCAATCTTATGACATTTTAAAATGAAAAATTTCCAACATACAGAGAAGCAGCAGTATAAAAACTAAAATGGAGATGATTGTTTTTCAAAAAAGTGAATAAATGTACAGCCCCTAATGTCTCTTTTGTGCTGCTTTTAATGGAATAACTTACAAACCCTTAAAGAGTGATCATTTTGGCTTAGGCCTAATATTCTGCTTTTGCTACAAAGGGACATTTGCAAATTGATGAGTCAATTAAAGTAAGGTGCTCAAAAATATGAAAACTTGGCCATTCAATGAACCATAACTTTGCTGTCATTGCAGATATTGAAATATTCGAAAAAGGTACTGAAAGACAAACTATTTGATTTCACAATGAAGTATGAATATAGCCCTAATAGCCACCTACAAATTTGGTTTCTGCCTCCTATGGGCCCACAGGGTTCTGACCAAGTCCGTTTCATTCAGTTTGCACTAATGCTCTTGAAAAAGGCATGAATCCATTTTCCTCTATTTATGGGTTAAATAATAGGGACAGACTGGAGTCTCTTGATTCAGTGACAGCCAATCTAGGGAAATGAAATTCAGGGCACCATTGAGTAAAATTCACTGAAAAATTCCAATTAAACACACAGATAAAAGGTGAATGGACAAAGAAATACACATTATAGTCTATAAATTACCTGATTTCCCTAACATTAAACCAAAAATTCTAATTTCCAAAATGGCCTTGAAACCTGCCAAATTCAAAACCAGTCTAAAAAAGGGATAAACAACAACAGATCATCTTGGCCTAGGCACACCTACTGTTACTACAGTTGCAGTATAAGTAATACCTCTTCAGTTAGAGAACTTATGATATCATCATGAATATGCAAGCCCCTATCAATAAATAATATAGGTTGCTTAGCATTGCAGCTACCTGAAAATTATTTGGCAGTTTTTATTGTACACATGTAAAATTGTATTGAAACAAATCGTGGGAGAAGAGTTTATTTCTTTGTTTTAAAAAAATATTTACATGCTGAATAATTTAGCTTTTTCTTTTTTTTTTTTTGTAACTTGTTAATTCTATATGTTTTCTACAATATGACAAGTCAATCCTGCTCAAATTTAAATGCCAGAGTTTGGAAGTAAGCAGGCAAGAGACCTATTCCCTGGCCAGTGTTCTTGCTGTTTGAACAGCACAGGAAAATTAAGTGTTCTATATATGTTTTCAATTAATTTACTCAGTCAATATTAGACATTTTTTCCAAATAATATTTCAATATTTGACTTAGTAATTAACTATTTTCAAATTGAATTTCTAAATTTTATCAGTTTTTACATAGTTTACATTTAAAATTTAATTTGTGAGCTAGCTATCCCAGTTAGGTTTTCTACACTATACATTTTCTGGTAAAATTATGCTCAGATTAAATCACAAAAGACACTTTTTGTGACTATTTTCCAAAATTCACCTTTTTGGCAAGGGCCAAAGGGTCATATCTCAGGAACCCTTTGACTTAGAGATGTAAAATAGGTACCATTCAATTTTTATCATTAAGTTGAAGTTTACCAAATTTGAAAAAAAAAAAAAAAAAAAAAACTGCATTGGTGATGGTCAGACACTTGTTGATTTGACACAGAATGACTCAGCATGTTTCAGGTGTGGTGTCCCCCAGCTTCCATCAAGTGTTTGTTGATCCAGGTAACTTACAGGTAATTTTGAACTGAACCTTTTATTTAAATGTACAAGGGTAGATTGCGAACAATCGGCTGACTATGCTTAGAGATATCTCGAGTTTTTAGTAATATTTGTTAATGTTGTATTGCCACTAGTCAACATGACCCCCAATCCATCTGACATAATCATAAGACAACCAGGAAAAGAGGCTGAATATAAGCTAAAATATAAATTCAAATGATTAAAAATTAGATATAAAACTTGATTGGAAAATATGGTCCAACTCATACTTTTTTTTGGAGATACCCCACCCCCGACAAGTGGACGGAGTAATTCCCGTAGGAGCCGTCTACGAAACTATAAAGTCGTGATGCCGAGGGTAACATCAATCAGCGAAGTGACAAACCTTTCACTAGTATTAATTTTCTATACAGGTATGAAAGTAAAGACATGATTTGTAAGCTTATTTTCACTTCAGAATTCAATTCAAGCAAATGAAGATAGAAGTAAAAATTGAGTTACTTCCCCTTATTAAACTTTTCTATGTGGACACAATGTCATTCCTTTGCAAGAAAAGCTGCAACGATGCACGAGACAGAAAAAAAAATGACTATAGGCTTAAATCCTAGTCATTCATTTAAACTGAACACGTTGTCGTTTTACAAATACAACAATCGCTAGTGACCAGAATGAATAATACTAATTTGATTGAGAAATAATTCGTACATCTGTGTAGTAGACTCTTACGTCGACGTACAAATCAGAATTAATCAATGATGAATGTTATTTATTTCCTTAGTTTAATAATTGGTATGTACTGAACATAAGAAAATGCCTAGTAACAAAGTTCTAGATATTTTATAGAATACTATACAATAAAATTATTTATGATGCCATCATTTTCAAATAAAATTAATAAAAAAGCACCCAAAATTGACTATTCGGGCAGATTTCCACAAGGAATTCACTTATGAGCTGAATTAAAGCAATTAATTTACAAAGCAAATATCTTTAATTTTTAATAACAAAAACATATTTAACCGAAATAATGAAAAACTCATTCAACTGATTATTAACTGAAAAAAAAAAAAAAAAAAAAAAAAACACACATTGAAGAATAAGAGCAAATAAAAAGAGTATTTACTCAGTAACAGTTACAAATTTATTATTCTTTTCTAACTTTTAGTACATTTTTAAGGTTAATAATACTCAACAAATACAGTCATTAATTATGGGGGGGGGGCTTTTTTTAACCTCCTGTAACGAGTTAACGATACAAAGACAAAAATCAGTGTGTGTGGGTGCTGAAATTTTTCTACCGGAAATGTCTTTTTTTTTCTTCTTTTTTTAGAAGTCCAAACAGATATTTTTCAAAAAATCTGATTACAAAATTTAAAATCTGCGCCACAAAAACACCTTTTATTTTTACTTTTTTTTTTTTTTAAACAATAAAAACAAAGACAACTATTATTTCCAAAGAACTGCTAGTTACTAAAGTTGTTAGTGATTCTTTGCTGTTGCAGTTATTTAAAAAGAAAAAAAAACCTAAATGCTGCCCCACAAAATTTTAAGCAAGCAAAAAAAAAACCCTTCAAAATATTTGTCCATTGTATGTAGTAAAGAATTTGTTACTCAAATATTCACAAAACAGCTAACCATATCTTGAAGATTTTACAATATTAAAATTAAATCTATTCATTTAAAGAAAAAATATTCTTTTAAAATTTAAAGCTTTTCCTCCTTATGATAATCCAATATGGTAAGAATGAAGTCAGTGCTTGCCGAGTGAATGGGAAGGGGGAATGTAAACATGAACAAATCTTGGAGAGAGGGGGGGGTGATAAAGTGACCAAAGATGTGTAAAGAACAGGGTTAATTATGTAAATTACAATCACAAAACAATAGTACCTGAAAAGAAAAAAAAAAAAAAAAAAATCAATAATCATTTTTTTTAAGGAAATCGTTTGCATGAATCCCAGACAGAAAATATATAGAAAATTATGTTTATCTTCAAAAAGCTGCGTGTTTGACTTTACATTACAAGAATTGCGAAAACAAAACTCAGTCAAATTGTTGATAAATTCTTAAAAAAAAAAAAAATAAATAAATAAATACCAACACGTGACCCCACAGGATGACCTTAAAGAAATCCAATGAGTTTCTTAATCCTACATTTCAACCAACTGACCCTGGGGCTATTTTTAAAAGTCTCAAATTAAGATTTGGTGTGTAAGTTTTATAAAACAGTAGGCTAGGGTATTTTTCAAAACAACGTGTGAAAAAAAAAAAAAAAAAAAAAGCAATGAATGAGGAAGTGAATTCATTCACATCTCATTGTATATTTGTTGAGTCTACTAATCAATATTTCAAAAATATTCAATTTCATTATTTTCGAATCTACCAAAACAAAAACAAAAAACATTAAAAATGGAAGGTTTATTTTTCTTCAGTTTTTGGACTTTTGTATTTTATAAACTGAATGTCATGTTTCCTTATCTTTATCAGTTTAAGAAAAAAAAATCTCATTCAATGATAGATTTTCTAAAAGAAGCTGTTTTCGTTTCTTCAAGTTTATATTTCAAATATTTTTTTTTCTGTTTAATCTCTATTTTCTTTTGCTTTGTTTGAGTAGACTGAATAAAAACTTGCTATAAGAAAAACAAAGTGTTTATAAAGGAAAAGAAATCTCAGAATAGTTTGTTTTTTGGCACATTAAAAAAAAAAAGAAAAAAAAAGCATTTCAGAAATTTTAAAGATGGCAGCGAGAAATAAATTTCAAACCATTTTTCTTGTTTCTCAAGAAAAATTAGTGTTGAATATTTATATTTACAGATACACGTCAATGTTTTTCTTCTCCATTTCAAAGTCGTACAAATAACTACAAATTTGCAACATTCCCTATGAATAAATATTTTGAATACCCCCCCCCCCAACCTGTTTTAAAAAAAACAAAAAAAAAACAGGTTTTCATTTTTAGGGAGCAAGCGGGGGGGGGATATAATTGTTGAGATGGATTTTATCTTCATCAGTAAATAAATGATATAGAAAAAAAAAAAAAATCTTACTCGTACAAACTACCCACGTGGCAACAAATTCAATCCAACACCATTTCAAAGTGAAACAAAAGTAAAAAAAAAAAAAAAAAAAAAAACCATCTTTTGATAACCCCAATAAAGAGAATTTAGATTTTTTATGAACATTTATTTTTAGTCATGATAAATTTATCAAGATTTAAAAATCCAACTAACTTCAGTCATACAGCAAATAATTCCTTCTCTATTAGATAATTTTACAATTTACATGCTTAATTTTAAAAGATTATAATCTTAAAATTGCTTACTACAGATACTTCCTTTTTTTTTAAAAAAAAAAAAATTGAATACACACAAAAAGTGAAAGAAATTTTGTCATGGTTCTTTTAAACCCCTATTTTTAGAATGGCCACTAGTTGGTTGCGGTTAGGGTTTAGTATTTTTTATTAAATATAAGTGTATAAAAACTAAAAAGAGTTTGAGCAGTTGAATTCAGTAATAATAAACAACCTAATGTAGAGATGTGTTTGTTTTTTGTTTTTTTACATGAATAAAGAGATTAATTTCGGTGTAATTAAAAAGAAAGTTTAGCAAAGCAAATATAGATCTTGATGCCAACTAAAATTACAATCAATCACCCTCTTAGAAAAAAAAATCCTTTTTTCTTCTCACAAAATATGCACTTGAAGAAGGCAGAAGAATGGATCAGCCGAAACATTCTGTTGACAAGTATGAGAATAAAGGACTCAACTGTCCGAACAATATTTTTAAACTGATTATCAATTATTTTCCTATAATTCAATCACTCTCTAGTCTAAACAGTCAAGAAAAGTTTAGTTTTATTTTAAATAAATATTTTCCCATTGTCGCCAATAATGGTAACTGTGTTGAAAGAATGGTATAAACAAAACAACATTCATTATTAATTTTAATGCTCATTGAAGAAGATATAAGTCAAAGTTAAAAATGAAGAATTTAAAAGTAAATTCATTTTTTTTTTTTATTTCCTAGGTTTTATAAAAATGGGTTGCATAACCGAGTTTTCCAATATACGAGGCATTTTAGTTTACAAATAATTATTCAATACTTTAGCATTCGTTTTAGAATAAACATACAATAAAAACACTTAAAAAAAAAAAAAACAATTAAAAAAGCAAGTGCGTGAACAGTTGATATTATTGAAGTAAAAAAGTAAAACATTAATTTTAAAGTTCAAAAAAAGTTTTCTTTGGTGTTAAAGAAAAACTAAACGTCCTCATTTTTTATATTAATTTTTCTCTTCCCCTTATCAGTTAAGTTCATTAATAATGTTTTTTTTATCTACAATTTATTTATTTTTTTAATATTTTGTTTAAAAGACGAAATACCGTTACTCCCACTTATTTAAATATTGTTTTTTGACTGGCGTTGTTTTTCAACATTTTGCTAAAAAAAAAAAAAAAAAAAAAAAAAAAAAAAAAAAAAAAAAAAAAGTTTTCTCAAAAGATAAATGCATTAAAAATTATAGAATTTATTATACTTTTTGTAGTTTATAAACACTTTTAGGCTTTCTTTAATAGAGAAGTATAATTCATAAACACAAACAGTATTTAAAAAAACTTGATCTTTCTTTAGTTAAGATTCAAATTTTCTAAAATAATTCTGATTTTTAACTCGTGAACATAACGTGGTCCATTTAAAATAAACATCCGTGATTTTCTTCTAAATAAACAAAGTTAAGAGGATTATAATATCCGATTATTTTAAAAATAATTTAATTGGGATTTACCGCCAAATTCATACGGTTGTAGTGAACATGATTCACTATTATTCAGTATGCATGCAACTCGATAATAAATTATTATCAAGTAATTTAAAAAAAAAAAAAAAAGGACTAGAACGGAATTTAAAGATTAAAATAAATATCTGACAAAAATAATAAAACTAAGTGGGTATAGTGAGTCACTAGTTTTATTTTTACTTTTATTTAAAAGAAAAATCCGTTTTAGAAAAATACCCTCCCTTTGCGATCACGTTGGACAAGTGGAAGTCATGTGCATCATTCATTTACTACAAGATCAGATATTTAAACTACATGAAAAATGCAAGTTAGTAAATAAATGTATATATGTATATATTTTAAATTACTTACAGATCGGACCTGTCTTCTGAAGATGTAACATATGAAACTCCATATCTTGGCCGCCAAAATAAAAAAGCCGCGTAAGCCCATAACAAGGTAGGTGATCATTAGTGTAGCATTTAATATTTAAACAAATCACACCGCCTGCCTTCTTTAGTTCCTCGGGGGGTGGGGGTCAAGTAAGAAAGAATATTAAATTCTGGGAATATTAATTTCTTTTAAAAAAAAAAAAAAAAAAAAAAAAAAAAGATAACACTTTACTTTTGTATGGCAATTCCAGTTGCAATTTAAAAATGGTGAGATTTTTTTTAATTCTTGTTTATGTTGGTAGATTTTACTATGCAACAGTCAGCAAAAAAAAAAAAGTAAATAAATAAAATCTATGTAAAATAAATAACATTTTTTTTTTTATTTAATTGTGCAACTTCCTAAAACTGAATCCTAAATTTAAAAAGAAACTGTTGCAGAATAAAAGGGTTTTTTTTCATGTAGGATTTATCATGTTTCTAGATGTGCTGTAAATTGGCAATATGGTTTTTTTATTCTTTCAACAAAATTACTTAAAGACTAAAAAAAAAAAAAAAAAATTAAAAAAAAAATAAATAAACCTAAATAACACTAACAGTCATTGATTACTGGAAGTAAACAAAACTACTACTCCTACACAATAGTACTTTGTTGTACAAGTGACTGGATACTAAAAAAAAAAAAAAACTGTTTATAATCTTTACTTGTGTTTTTCTTTAGCAGATGTAGTACTAATTAATACTAAAAGTAAAATATTTTTTGTGTAGATAAGAATAATTGTAGTAACTAATTAAACACAAGTATAATCTGTTCTGTTTACTAATTTACTACTTGCTTTGCCAGTAATAATAATAATAATGGGGTCGTCGTATAATAATAATAATAATACTATAACTATTATTATAGCAGTCCCCTCCAGTTGTAGTGTATCTGCTTTAGTTAGCAGTCCTTGTTATTCCTGGTTATCTCTTCAGTCTTTCTTTATGAACTGAAGATGCCAACTTATCCTTTCCGACCAGCTCAGGTAGGTAGGTAGGTATGATGAAGTTGCCGGATGGTAATCCAGATAATAGTCGGACTTAGTAGACAAGGAGCCGGCCATACATATCCCAAGATGTCTCCCGACTCACGCGATAACAAGTGGGTCAGATGTAAACACTAAACAGTAAAGATGGTTGCAGTCGAAGTGGGGAGAGAGAGAAAGAAAGAAAGAGACCCTCACCACTTGGGCTACTAATGCCGCTGCTACGACTACAGCCATCGCCAAACAAACGAAAACTGACGGAATATACCGAAGAATCGTATCTACAATCTTTATTCCTAAAAATATCAATATTTACTTAAAATTATGCTAAACTTTTAAAATATGTCACTATTTACTTAATATAATCTTTTTATCTTTAACAATCTCCATAACCGACAAGTAACGGAATATAACGAACTAAAGCTACATTTATTTTCACCACTACTTCTTTAGTTGACAAGATGTTCGGAAAACACCGAAATTAACCGAATTAGCACATTTTACGGCCTGAGACGGAATTTCCCGAGCAAAACATTCGCGTCCTGTCCATGTGTTTGTTGAGGCTAGTTACCACGATATACTGATGATTTATTATACCACTAATTATTACTTGTTTTTTAACACATCATCAATTACTGACTTGAATTATTAATATCTTTTTAAATATTGAAAAATAAAGTCAATAATAATTTTAAGTTTTATCACTTTTATTATTTTCTCTTATTATTTATCCTACAAATGTTGATTGAATGTGAGTGGGTGGATGTGGTGGTGCCTTTACTTCTTGGGGGCGTTATCAACCTGCTTAGTTTCCAAACAAATATCCCCCCACCACATCAGTTATCTACCTTTTTACTAATAAATTTAATTCATGTAATTAATAAAGGTTTCAGTTTCACTCATTCCAGTTCAACTATGAATAATTGCAATAAGTTTTACGTCTACTGCTAATTACGAAATTTACCGAATAAAACCGAATTTTTACTTTTCTTTTTTGAGATAGAAAAAAATTTCCTTTTTTTCCTTTACTAATTTTTCGGGTTTTATGCAAAATTTTATTTAAATTTGCAGATCACCTAAATGTTTGAAAAAATGCTGATATTATCAGCATTCAAGTTTTTTTTTCGCTTGTTTTAATTAATGAATTATTAAAGGAAAATAATTTTTTAAAATTCATCAATAACTGAAAAAAATGTGGTTAAATGCAAATAAGAAGTTTCTATTGATTCTATTTGTCATTTGAGAAAAAAGGGTTTCTACTAATAATTGGCCAGTTTATATGAGTTAAGGAACCTCACCAGGTACCTAATACGAAATCTTTAAATGTTCATCCAAACTTTTAATTTTATTCTTGTTCACTTTTGTTTTTCTACATATTGTTTTTTATCAGTAAGGTTTTTTTGTCTAAAATCCTGTCTAACTTTTAAAATTATTTTATGAAAGTTAGAAATTTCTTCTGAAATTTTAAAAAATATTTCTAGTCTTTTGTAAATATGGAAAATGAGATTCAAAAAGTCAACAAAGATTTTAATAAAAAGTTTTAAAAAGTAATTATGCCTTTCTTATCTCTTTTTTTTTTTTTTTTTACAATGATGTTCACCCTGTATGAGGCCCAAACGCCACTTGAAGTAGAGGTTTACAGAGTAAGAGGCACAGTTTGTGGGGAAGATAATGATTGACCTTATATTGAACAGATTATAGCGATTGGGGAAACATCCTCTTGGGATTTGGTTCCACAAAGCAATGGTTTGTGGGAAGAAGCTGCTCAAGTGGAACTTAACTCACCAATGACATATGAAGGGAATGAGTGAAGGTGGCTAGCTACAATATTTGTAGCATGGCTGGGGTTAGTCATAAAGGTTATAACTGGAGGAAATAAAGAATGTAATTCATCTGAACACTTTCCATGGGAAATGGTAAGTCATCTGAACACTTTCCATTGGAAACAGTAAGTCATCTGAACACTTTCCATTGGAAACAGTAAGTCATCTGAACATTTTCCATTGGA
>CAHIKZ030005544.1:2510000-2605000 GCA_903632075.3 Acanthosepion pharaonis
GTTTTTCAATTGTATATTTTTCAGTTGTATATTTTGTCTTTTTTATTTTTCATTGTTGTTTTTATTTGTATGTATATTGTTTTTATATATATTTATGTAATGTATTGTGTTTATTATATTATATTACTATTTAATTTATATTAGTTTCTGCTGTATTTATTATGTTATATTATTTAAGTTATTATTATTATTATTTATGTTGTAAAGTTAATATTTATTAAAATTTCTGCCTATTAAATTTTACCTATTAATTCATTTCTCTTGTTTAATAATTTGAAATTTATTATATAAATTTTTTCATCGAAACACAGTCTACACACACACACACATATATATATTAATAACAATCTATGTATAAAATATGGACCTCCCACCATTGTGGTAACCCAATATGTTTAACAAAATTTAAATTATGTAACAGTCAGTCTCAATTCAGTGCCTGCCAGGTTACTGGTGAGACAAAAATGTATATTTATTATATATATATATATATATATATATATATATATATATATATATATATATTTTCCTCGTGTATATTTATTAATTTATAATATATATATCTATATTATATATTAATAAATATATATTTTTTCCTCAACATATATTTATTAATATATATATATATATATATATATATGCTAACCTCCAAGACAGTGACTCATTGCGCCTTCTTAGACTAATGTTTTCTGTTGACATGACACAGAAAGATTATATTGAATCAATTGCTAAGTCTGCTGCTAGGAAAATTGGTTCACTGTGTCCTGCCAGATAATTTTTATCATCAGAATCCATCTTGCATGTCTATAAATCTACCATTCATTCATGCATTGAATATTACTGCCATATCTGGCCTGGTGTTCCTGCTATATATATATATATATATGTTTTGTTTCTGGTGTTCCTGGTGGCCGGATGATTGCATCTAGCATGAAACAGACTGTCGCCTCTAAGTGCTGATTTCTATGTTCACTTTTATATTTTATATATATATATATATATATATATATATATATATATATATATATATATATATATATATATATATTTGTGTATTTAGGCAGCAAATTCTCTTTTAGGCATATCTGATTGAATAAATTACAGACATTATTATGTCTGCTAATTTTTAACAAAATCCATTCATTCTCACGAATAACCTTCCGTGTATTGATGTTAAAGGATGAGAGAAATGTGCTATAGCTTTTTAAATTTCTTTTATTTTCATTTGCCAAGTACTTTTAATCTTCTCCCAAGATCATCTTCATGGGTGCAAGTAATACAAAATCGAAAATGGTTGACAATGTGCTGAGCATTCATTAGAACATGAAAAATTTATCCATTATGGAATTTTTTTCTCTCTCTCTCTCTCTCTCTCTCTCTCTCTCTATATATATATATATATATATATATATATATATATATATATATATATATATATATATATATATATATATTATGGGCATATATAATATATATATATATATATATATATATATATATATAGTTAATATATAAACAGATAAAAAAATATATATATATATAACAATGTGTTTTTATAAAAAATAAAAAATAAACGATGATATATATATATATAATACAGAGAAAAAACTATATGTTGTTCATTAGTAATACAAACTATATTTATACAAAGTTGTGCGATGATATCCATTACCGTAAGTTTTTCATTATGCTTTTAAATGCAAAATGGTGGACAATGTGCTGAGCATTCATTAGAACATAAATAAATTTATCCATTATCTCTCTCTTTTCTCTCTCTCTCTCTCTCTCTATATATATATATATATATATATATATATATATAGATTCTTGATAAAATACAAAGAAGAATCTGCAATGTTATTGGTCCTAACCTGGCATCTCAGCTTCAGTCACTTTCTGACCACCTTAACATAGCTTAACTGTGCCTTTTCTATAAATACTTTCATAGTAAGTTTCGCTCATCCTTGGGGGTTTAATGTTTTATTTTTTATACTGACAACAGAATGATAATCCAACAGATGTTATAATCATTAGAAATGCGATAAAAGAAATACAAGTTAAAAAATAATAACATTACAGGACAAGCAAAGAGGCATTGCTGATGATTATTTTGCAGAACCATATTTCAAGGCCTAGAACACAGCAACATTCCCATCCTGGGTATGGCGATAAACTAAGACAATAAACTACGTCCAACAGCAAGACCTCTGATAAGGATGTTTTGAGGGGCGTAGAACCACCTTCTAATTGCTGGTGTTCCCAGATCCACCCTGACCTGGGGTGGTAGCATCTGTTAGGCTCCCAACTATGGGCAAATAGTTAACCCCGAAACTGAGACTACATCCGCATCCTGGGTAAGACAATAAACTACGTCCAACAGCAAGGCCTCTGATCAGGAGGTTTTGAGGAGCATAGAACCACCTCTTAATTGCTGGCGTTCCCATGTTCACCTTGACCCGGAGTGGTAGCATCTGTTAGGCTCCCAGCTATAGGTAAATAGTTAAACCCGAAACTGAGACTACATCTGCATCCTGGGTAAGATGATAAACTACGTCCAACAATAAGACCTCTGATCAGGAGGTTTTGAGGAGCATGGAACCACCTCTTAATTGCTGGTGTTCCCAGATCCACCCTGACCCTGGGTGGTAGCATCTGTTAGGGTCCCAGTTATGGGCAAATAGTTAACCCCAAAACTGAGAAAAAAAAAACTATTACCATCAATGTGTTTTTGAAAAAAATAAAAAAAGAAACCATTATCAGCAATACATTTTTGAAAAAAAAATCTATTACCAGTAATATGTTTTTGAAAATAATATTACCAGCTATACATTTTTGAGGAAAAAAATATTAACAGAAATAGATTTTTAACAAAACAAAAATATTACCAGGAAAAAAAAGTTGTTGGCATTAAATGACCCATTAAGGTTGATATACCGTAAAACAAAACAAACCAAACCAAACCAAACAGCAATATTCATCTGGTCTAATCTGTTGTTATAATAATTCAAAAGTATAAAAGATTCTCCCACACCATACACTCTCACTGCTTACCCAAGCAGCAACACAACTCCCTAACTACTCATTTACAGCAACACTGTGATACAATGGTGAATCCTCAAGACACATATATTATCCAACAGGAACATAAACACAGGCCATCTTTAGTGAGAACTTATATTCTCTAAATTATTATGGATTTTTTTCCCACTACAATACTTTTCTTCATTTCAGCATATCATAACAACAAATAAATCTTTTCTTATTCATTTGGTATTAACATTTCTTCATTTCTCCACAAGTTAAGTTTTACTAAGGACATCCATTTTTCCTTCACCTATGTTCAACAACCACTTCTTTAGCTAGTTGGTACGAAACCCAAAGATCACCCCATATTGTATCATAGAGTTAATTAAATTATCATACCAACCAGCTAAAACTTTAATACAACTCCACAACCTGGTATCATCAACAGATCATACCTGGCACAGGGCCCCTGTGCTGGTGGTATCACAGCTACGACTAACTTGGACCGGCTCTGACCAGCTTGGACAAGCTATGACCAGCTAAGACAAGCTTAGACCAGCGGCCCAAGTGAAAACACTCGGGTCCCCACGTTAAAAACTGACCTTGTGTCTCAACCTGACTCAGTAAATATTCATGAATTATTGACATTTATATCAACTTCTAATAAATAGTAAGTTTGCTCATATTATCACTTACACAAAATGCAACACATCTCTCCAGACCATGTTGGAAATCTTTCCATAAGAATTTATAATAAAAAAGTCATTGAAAGATGTATTTTAAAAAAATAATGATACAATAGACAAAGTTTGTTTATTGCACTTTCTTTCCAGAGGAGTGTTTAAAAAGTAAATTATAAAAGAAACCCAGACGGTTAGTTAATAAAAAAATGGCCTGAATAAATTTTATGTGTAAAATATATAATGTATATATATATTTTATATATAATGGCACTGACCTAATGTTGTAAATATCAACAAAATGAAGCCTGGCAGTTTATGGAAAAGATACATGTGTAAAGTTATAAATTTGTCAAAAAAAAAAAAAAAGAAAAAAAAAAGAGGCTCAAATCTTATGTTCACAAAATCCACTTAATAAAGTTTGTAAAGAAGTGTGATTTAAGAGATACATTCTGTGATTTTTTTCAGAAATGAGGAGAGTACATTACGAACATAAGGTATGAAATGTCTGTTTCAACTGGGAGCTGAATCAGGGCTCTTGAAGAAATTTGGCCTGCCAGCTTTCACATGCAAAAAGGAAGTATTTGAACTTGCTGCTAGGAAGCAGAAGAGTATTGGCAAAAGAGGTAGACTTAGGAAGCAAAAGAGGTAGATTGGCTAGGAGGCCGAAGAGTATTGGCAAAAAGAGGTAGACTTGCTGCTTCAAAGAGGTAGACTTGCTGAGGAAGCAGAAGAGTATTGGCAAAGAGGTAATGCATTAGAAGAGTATTGGCAAAAGAGGTAGACTTGCTGCTAGGAAGCAGAAGAGTATTGGCAAAAGAGGTTTGCTGCTAGGGAAAGAAGAGTATTGGCAAAAAGAGGTAGACTTGCTGCTAGGAAGCAGAAGAGTATTGGCAAAGAGGAGGCTAGGAGGCCGAAGAGAAGAGGTATTGAGCAAAAGAGGTAGACTTGGTTGCTAGGGAAGAGAAGAGTATTACAAAAAAGAGGTAGACTTGCTGCTAGGAGGCAGAAGAGTATTGGCAAAAGAGGTAGATTAGGGCAGAAGAGTATTGGCAAAAGAGGCAGACTTGCTGCTAGGAGGCCGAAGAGTATTGGCAAAGAGGTAGACTTGCTGCTAGGAGGCAGAAGAGTATTGGCAAAAGAGGTAGACTTGCTAGGAGGCCGAAGAGCAGCAAAAGAGGCAGACTTGCTGCAAAAGACTTACAAAAGAGGTAGACTTGCTGCTAGGAAGCAGAAGAGTATTTCAAAAGAGGTAGACTTGCTGCTAGGGAGGCAGAAGAGTATTGGCAAAAGAGGTAGACTTGTATTGCTTAAAAGAGGTTAGGAGGCAGAAGAGTATTGGCAAAAGAGGTAGACTTGCTGCTAGGAAGCAGAAGAGTATTGGCAAAAGAGGTAGACTTGCTGCTAGGAGGCAGAAGAGTATTGGCAAAAAGAGGTAGACTTTGCTAGGAAGCAGAAGAGCAAGGTAATGAGGAAGCAGAAGAGTATTGGCAAAAGAGGTAGACTTTGCTGCTGCTAGAAAGCAGCTATTGGCAAAAAGAGGTAGACTTGCTGCTAGGAAGCAGAAGAGCATTGGCAAAAGAGGTAAATATTGTATACAGGGAAGCAGAAGAGTAAAAAAAAAAGAATTGGCAAAAGAGGGAAGCTAGAAAGCAGAAGAGTATTGGCAAAAGAGGTAGACTTGCTGCTAGGAGGCCGAAGAGTATTGGCAAAAAGAGGTAGAGGAAGCAGAAGAGTATGCTAGGGAGGCAGAAGGATGAAGAGGTAGACTTGGCTAGAAAGAAAGACTTGCTGCCAGGAAGGCAGAAGAGTATTGGCAAAAAGGTAGGTTTGACTGCTAAAAGAAGAGTATTGGCAAAAGAAGACTTGCTGCTAGGGAGGCAGAAGAGTATTGGCAAAAGAGGTAGGAAGCAGAAGAGTATTGGCAAAAGAGGTAGACTTTGCTGCAGCAAAAGAGGTAGACTTTGCTAGGGAGGCAAAAGAGGTATTGGCAAAAGAGGTAGACTTGCTGCTAGAAAGCAGAAGAGCATTGGCAAAAAAAGAGGTAGACTTGTTGCTAGGAAGCAGAAGAGTATTGGCAAAAGAGGTAGACTTGCTGCTAGGAGGCAGAAGAGTATTGGCAAAAAAGAGGTAGACAGAAGAGTATTGGCAAAAGAGGTAGAGTTGCTGCTAGGAAGGAAGAGCATTGGCAAAAGAGGTGCAGACTCTGAGCCAGAAGAGTATTGGCAAAAGAAGAGGGTAGACTTAGGAGGCAGAAGAGTATTGAAAAGAGGGTAGACTTGTTGAGGAAGCAGAAGAGTATTGGCAAAAGAGGTAGACTTGCTGCTAGGAGGCAGAAGAGATTGGCAAAAGAAGAGTATTGGCAAAAGAGGTAGACTTGTTGCTAGGAAGCAGAAGCAGAAGAGTAGATTGGCAAAAAGAGGTAGACTTGCTGCTAGGAGGCCGAAGAGTATTGGCAAAAGAGGTAGACTTGCTGCTAGAAGAGGGAAGCAGAAGAGTATTGGCAAAGAGGTAGACTTGCTGCAAAGCAGAAGAGTATTGGCAAAAAGAGGTAGACTTGCTGCTAGGAAGCAGAAGAGTATTGCAAAAAAGAGGTAGACGAAGAGTATTGCAAAGAGGGTGTTAGGAGGCAGAAGAGTATTGGCAAAAGAGGTAGACTTGCTGCTAGGAAGCCGAAGAGTATTGGGCAAAAGTATTGGCAAAGGGGTAGACTTGCTGCTAGGAGGCCGAAGAGTATTGGCAAAAGAGGAGGCTGCTAGGAAGCAGAAGAGTATTGGCAAAAGAGGTAGACTTGCTAGGGAAGCAGAAGAGTATTGGCAAAAGAGGTAGACTTGCTGCTAGGAAGCAGAAGAGTATTGGCAAAAGAGGTAGACTTTGCTAGGAAGAAGAGTATTGGCAAAGAGAAGAGCAGAAGGCAAAAGAGGTAGACTTGTTGCTGGAGGCCGAAGAGTATTGGCAAAAGAGGTAGACTTGCTAGGAAGCAGAAGAGTATTAAAGAGGTAGACTTGGAGGCAGAAGAGTATTGGCAAAAGAGGTAGACTTGCTGCTAGGGAAGCAGAAGAGTATTGGCAAAAAAGAGGTAGACATTTAGCAGAAGAGTATTGGCAAAAGAGGTAGACTTGCTGCTAGGAGGCAGAAGAGTATTGGCAAAAGAGGTAGACTTGCTGCTAGGAAGCAGAAGAGTATTGGCAAAAGAGGTAGACTTGCTGCTAGGAGGCCGAAGAGTATTGGCAAAAGAGGTAGACTTGCTGCTAGAAAGCAGAAGAGTATTGGCAAAAGAGGTAGACTTGCTGCTAGGAGGCAGAAGAGTATTGGCAAAAGAGGTAGACTTGCTGCTAGGAAGCAGAAGAGTATTGGCAAAAGAGGTAGACTTGCTGCTAGAAAGCAGAAGAGTATTGCTAGGGAAGCAGAAGAGTATTGGCAAAAGAGGTAGACTTGCTGCTATGAAGCCGAAGAGTATTGGCAAAAGAGGTAGACTTGCTGCTAGGAGGCAGAAGAGTATTGCCAAAAGAGGTAGACTTGCTGCTAGGAAGCAGAAGAGTATTGGCAAAAGAAGAGTATTGGCAAAAAAGAGGTAGACAAAAAGAGGTTGCTGCTAGAGGCCGAAGAGTATTGGCAAAAGAGGTAGACTTGCTGCTAGGAAGAAGAAGAGTATTAGCAAAAGAGGTAGATGCTAGGAAGCCTGAAGAGTATTGGCAAAAGAGGTAGACTTGCTGCTAGGAGGCAGAAGAGTATTGGCAAAAGAGGTAGACTTGCTGCTAGGAAGCAGAAGAGTATTGGCAAAAGAGGTAGACTTGCTGCTAGGAGGGAAGAGTATTGCCAAAGAGGTAGACTTTGCTAGGAAGCAGAAGAATTGGCAAAAGGTAACTTGCTGCTAGGAGGCCGAAGAGTATTGGCAAAAGAGGTAGACTTGCTGCTAGGAAGCAGAAGAGTATTGGCAAAAGAGGTAGACTTGCTGCTAGGAAGCAGAAGAGTATTGGCAAAAGAGGTAGACTTGCTAGGAGGCCGGGAAGAGTATTGGCAAAAGAGGTAGACTTGCTGCTAGGAGGAGAAGAGTATTGGCAAAAAGAGGTAGACTTGCTGCTAGGAAGCAGAAGAGTATTGGCAAAAGAGGTAGACTTGTGCTAGGAGGCAGGGGAGGCCGAAGAGTATTGGCAAAGAGGTAGACTTTTAGGGAGGCAGAAGAGACACAAAAGAGGGCAGACTTGCTGCTAGGGAAGGAAGAGTATTGGCAAAAGAGGTAGACTTGCTGCTAGGAGGCAGAAGAGTAACAAGCCAAAAGAGTAGACTTGGCAAAAGAAGGTATTAGAGGTAGACTTGCTGAGGGAGGCAGAAGAGTATTGGCAAAAAGAGGTAGACTTGCTGCTAGAAGCAGAAGAGTATTGGCAAAAGAGGTAGGCTAGGAAGCAGAAGAGTATTGGCAAAAGAGGTAGACTTGCTGCTAAGGAAGCAGAAGAGTATTGGCAAAGAAGAGTATTGGCAAAAAAGAGGACTTGCTGCTAGGGAAGCAGAAGAGTATTGGCAAAAAGAGGTAGACTTGCTGCTAGGGAGGCAGAAGCAAGAGTATTGGCAAAAAGAGGTAGACTTGCTGCTGCTAGGGAGGGAGGCAAAAGAAGAGTGAATTGGCAAAGAGGTAGACTTGTTGATAGCAGAAGAGCAGCAAAAAGAGGTATTGGCAAAAGAGGTAGACTTGCTGCTAGGGAGGCAGAAGAGTATTGGCAAAAAGAGGTAGACCTGCTGGGAGGAAAGCAAAAGAAGAGTATTGGCAAAAGAGGTAGACTTGTTGCTAGGGAGGCAGAAAGAGTATTGGCAAAAGAGGTAGAGACTTGCTAGAAGGCAGAAGAGTATTGGCAAAAGAGCCAGGGAAGAAGAGTATTGGCAAAAGAGGTAGACTTGCTGCTAGAAGAGATTGGCAGAAGAGTATTGGCAAAAAGAGGTAGACTTGCTGCAAAGGAAGCAGAAGAGTATTGGCAAAAGAGGTAGACTTGCTGCTAGGAAGCAGAAGAGCATTGGCAAAAGAGGTAGACTTGCTGCCAGGAAGCAGAAAGCAGAAGAGTATTGGCAAAAGAGGTAGACTTGCTGCTAGGGAGGCAGAAAAAAAGAGGTAGATTAGGAGGCAGAAGAGTATTGGCAAAAGAGGTAGACTTGCTGCTAGGGAAGCAGAAGAGTATTGAAGCAAAAGAGGTAGACTTGCTGCTAGGAGGCAGAAGAGCATTGGCAAAAGAGGTAGACTTGCTATGAAGAAGGAAGAGTATTGGCAAAAGAGGTAGACTTGCTTGGCCGAAAAGAGGTAGACTTGCTGTTAGGAAGCAGAAGAGCATTGGCAAAAGAGGGAAGAAGAGTATTGGCAAAGAGGTAGACTTGCTGCTAGGAGGCAGAAGAGTATTGCCAAAAGAGGTAGACTTGCTGCTAGGAAGCAGAAAGAGTATTGGCAAAAAGGTAGACTTACTGCTAGGAAGCAGAAGAGTATTAGCAAAAAGAGGTTTGCCAGGGAAGCCGAAGAGTATTAAAAAGAGAGGTAGACTTGCTGCTAGGAGGCCGAAGAGTATTGGCAAAAGAGGTAGAAAGAAGAGTATTGGCAAAAGGTAGACTTACTGCTAGGAGGCAGAAGAGTAGGCAAAAGAGGTAGACTTGCTGCTAGGAAGCAGAAGAGTATTGGCAAAAGAGGGATTTGCAAAAGGAGGCAGTATTTATTGGCAAAAGAGGTAGCTATTGGCAAAAAGAGGTAGACTTGTTGTTAGGGAAGCAGAAGAGTATTGGCAAAAGAGGTAGACTTGCTGCTAGGGAAGCAGAAGAGTATTGGCAAAGAGGTAGACTTGCTGATAGAAGCAGAAGAGTATTGGCAAAAGAGGTAGACTTGCTGCTAGAAAGCCGAAGAGCATTGGCAAAAGAGGAGACTCTGGCCAGGAAGCAGAAGAGTATGGCAAAAAGAGGTAGATGCTAGGAAGCAGAAGAGGCAAAAAAAGGTAGACTTGCTGCTAGGAGGCAGAAGAATTGGCAAAAAGATGCTGCTAGAAAGCCAGAAGAGTATTGGCAAAAGAAGGCTATGAAGCCGAAGAGTATTGGCAAAAGAGGTAGACTTGTTGCTAGAGGCAGAAGAGTATTGGCAAAAGAGGTAGATGCCAGGGGGGAGGCAGAAGAGTATTGGCAAAGAAAATATTGGCAAAGAGGTAGACTTGCTGCTAGGAGGCCATTGGCAAAAGAGGTAGACTAGACTTGCTAGGAAGCAGAAGAGTATTGGCAAAAAGAGGTAGACTGCTGCTAGGAAGCAGAAGAGTATTGGCAAAAGAGGGTAGACTTGATTGCTAGGGAAGCCGAAGAGTATTGAACTTATTGGCAAAAGAGGTAGACTTGCTGCTAGGGAGGCCGAAAATTGGCAAAAAGAGGTAGACTTGCTGCTAGGAAGCAGAAGAGTATTGCAAAAAAGTTTAAAAAGAAGCAGAAGAGTATTTAAACTTGCTGCTACAGAGGCAGAAGAGAACTAGGAAGCAGAAGAGTATTGGCAAAAGAGGTGAAGAGTATTGGCAAATCAAGGAAAAAAAAAAAAGGCTGACTTTTTTCCATTGAATTTCAAGACACCATTGCTAAAGCTGCTATGATAGGAGGCAGAAGAGTATTGGCAAAGAGGTGAAGAAGTAGAAATTAAAGAAACAGAAGAGGTTAAGCAAAAAGAAGACTTGTTGCTAGTGAAGCCGAAGAGTATTAAAAAAGGTAGACTTGTTGTTAGGGAGGCAGAAGAAAACTGGAAGGCCAGGAAGCTAAGAAGAGCATTGGCAAAGATAGACTTGCTGCTAGGAAGCTTTTGGCAAAAGAGGTAGACTTGCTGCTAGGAAGCAGAAGAGTATTGGCAGGTAGACTTGCTGCTAGAAAGCAGAAGAGCATTGGGCGTGAGGTAGATCCCATGTTAGGGAAGCAGAAGAGTATTCAGAAAAAGAGAGGGTAGACTTAGGAAGCAGAAGAGTATTGGCAAAAAACTGGAAAAAAAAAAAAAGGTTTTTTTCATTTATAAGGATGACACCATTGACTGCTATGATGATAGAAAGGAAGAAATAAGGAAAAACTAAAAGCCGAACATGCCACCATCGATAATACAAAGGAAGTAACAGAAAGAAAAGAAAAGAAGCTGAAATAAAATTGAAAGAAGCTTGACAAAGTTTGAGGTATTAAACCTGATTTTGAACTTTTATATAAAAATGAGATTCATGTCAATATTGAATTTCAGTTTAAAAACTAAACTATTATTTATCTTACCCAGCAACACTTGTGAACTTGCCATTCTTTTCAAAGATTTTCAACTGTTTAATCTATAAAAGTGAATACTTTTTGGAAATAAACTGTAAGTACTTTTACCTTTTATGATCCTGACGTATTGTCATTTTAGAGCTTCTTATCTTGTCTAATTGTAAGGCAGACAAAGGAAAATTTTGTGCAAATTTGTATTGTACATTTGTATTGCTTTATTGTTTTTCTTTTGTCATTTAATAAACATAAATTTCTTTCCAATTTCACATTGGTGTAGGAGTTTTATTTTGTTTTAGTTTTTACCTTTCATAAGACTCAGAATAAGAGAAAAATGAGGTTTTCTATTCATCTCTCCCTAAATAAAAAAATCATTTTATTTTAACAGTTTCTATGCTTAGAAAATCTAAAGGCAGATTTTTTTTTTCCCACAGTAGGTTGCCATTTTTTTCTGCAGTAGACCAGCTGCCATCCAAGACTATAGAACTCTGTCTGTCCTACTCTTTAACCATAGCTTGGGGGGAGAAGAAGAGGATTCATACCTTTCCCAAGGGTATTAGCACATAAGTGAATTTCAGTCAGTTATGTGCCGTGTGTTATACACGCTTAGGCAATCATGTGTCTTTTGATACATGACTGACGAGGCAGATTTTCCCCGCATGAGGTTGCTATTTCTTTGCCATTGTTAGTTGCCATTCAAGGCTATAGAACCCAGTCTGCTCTTTAACCATATCTGGGGGGAGAAGAAGAGGATTCATGCCTTTCCCTAGGGTATTAGCACGTAAGTGAATGTAATAGATCCGACTGGAATTTGAACCCAGCTCTCCAATTTCTCAATCTGAGCCACTATCCATTACTCCACTGTATCTCCTATAATATATCACTGTTTTTAAATCTTACCATCCCTACTTGCTTTTTAAGCTTGTCTATATCTTTTTTCAATCTCAAGCCCTTTCCCATCTCCCTTTCTCTCTCTTTCATTAGAGAGATAGTGGATACCAGGCTGAGTCAAAAAAATTTTCAGATTTTCACTAATGATTTTTGGCAACTTGTATCTCCAGGTTATATCATTAATTTGATACAACTTGTTGTTCAATTGTTGCCGGATTGTTTATTCATTATCTTCATATATAACATATAAACATTAATTTCTTATTCTTTATTTTACAGCTTTGATAATGAGTGGCAAAAAATGCAATTAGAGCCATTTTACCTGTGGAAAAAAGGGTTGAGTGCAAGGGTAGTGGCAAAAGAAATTAATGGTTTGGAAAGCCTGGGAACTATCAATGAATGTGTGACACAAAACTGGTTCAGGTATTTTAATTAAGGTGACACCAGCCTCAAAGACAAACCAAAGTCAGGTAAATGGGGAAAGATGAGGCTTTGCTTGAAATGGTTGAACAACAGCCACACACAAGTACACATATAGGCAAAACTTGGTCCTATGCAAAGCACTATCAGTTGACACCTCCATAAACTTAGTCCTGTGAACAGACGCTGTCAAGAAATTCCTTATGAACTGACCAATGACAAGGCTCGATGACATTTGCAAACAACTGCTGGTAATTCCTCAATGTGGCCATTTTTGGCATCAAATTGTAACTGGAGTGTAACCCCGAAACTGAGACCCCATAGAGTCTTCTTACTCTCTTTTCATCTTCTTCTTCAGTCATTATCTCTGCTTTGTTGAGTAACACCAACCTTACGGGTCATCTGGATTTCTTTTCCCTTCTCAGTTGGGGCTAGTGTATCGTCTCATATGAGTTGATTTGGGTTTCCCAAAATCTTATGATAGTGGGTTTGATGGAGAAGCCTAGTAATAGACCAATATGTACATTGTGTACTGCAGACAAATTTTGCATTGTTCCTAACTACAGGGGTGATAATTTTTGTCTTTGTGTCTGGAATCAAAGCTGGAATAAGAACCTCTCCAATAAAATGAACAACACTGTTGATAACTCTAAAAACAGGTTTATTGAATATTAAAACTGGTGAATAAAATATCTGTTATCTACAATATAACTAAATATACCCCTCGCTGGATGGTGCCTGGAAAATATAGCGGTAATTACTAGAAATTTGTGGAAGTAAGACTGCTTGTTGCCCCACATTTACTTCTGTTTTGTGTGTGTGTATCTGCTCAGGCCACGAAAATGCATGCATGTACTTGTGAGGCACCAATTGTCCATATAACCTGGAGCAAATCTCTGATGACTGTCCTGGGCCTGAGTGGTTTTTTTGTTTTTTTTCTGGGGATCTGTGGGCTTTCATTTATATAGACATCTCCCCACTAACATTTGACATTAATATATGTTGTAGAGTGGTTTCACAGTGGAGGCTTGTATTTGTACTAAGTCGGTCCTAAAATAGCTTCGACGTACAAAACGTTAGGAACTTGATAATGTAATAGGTAATGACGTAGCAATCTAGTTGTGATGCCTGATACTTTAATATCCGACTAATGGTTGTCCTACATCGACTGACTGACCAACTCTCTGAGCGACTGCTACTACTCCTACTTATTATAGGTGGGAGAGTCTATTAACTATAGAACATCTGTGTTCCACTATAACAATATATCTAGTTTATCTACCTCTGATCACTTTCATCTTAGGGAACCTTTTACACATGGCTCTCTTTGTTTAAGAATTTTCAATCATTCTCTTTCTATAAGGATACTAGTGTTTTGAGCAGATATCATTAATATAAACAAACCCTGAGTTTGGGATTTAGGCATAACCCACATGATCCTCTTTGTTTAAGAGAATTTGGATTATTCTTTTCTTTAAGGATATAAGCTCTTTGAACATACAGTATTACTTTAAACAAACCCCAAACTTCATTTCTTAGGACCAAAAAGTTCAGATGAAATATTAACCATGTCTTCTTCTTATCAGAGAGAAGTGGACAGGTTGGCAAAATTTGGTTTTGCTCAATTTTATTGAATCTTGGTTAGTTATTAGGGGATTTGATCTATTCGAAACCATTCTTAAATTAATTTTATTGTTCAAAAGATAATTATTACCTAATTTCTTTTTCCATTTTCATTTCAACCATTCAATCTACTCTTCTGTGAATTTTAATAATTACTATCTATTTAGTAGTTCATCCAGATTACCATCCAGCGATTTCATGCAATTAAATGTTTGAACAGAGCCAGTGTCCTATTACAGGAATGAAAAATGGATCCATTTTCATAATCCTAATAAGAGAAATCCATGGCTTCATTCTGGCCAGGCTTCAGAACCTGTTATAAAACAAGGGAGGGTTAAACAGATCATTTTAAGGGGGGTTTGCACTTTGAGCTTGTCCAAAATGGTCATGTTGTGAACACTGACCTTTATACTCAACAACTGTAGTATATATATGATGCTTTGAGAGCACACTACCCAGAATTGGTCAATGGAATATAGTTTGATTAATAAACGCTTTTCATATGTAATTTGTTTGAACCATTAATTAAAGCTTGAAATACGAAAAACGTTTGACTTGTGAATAGGTGGAAGGATAATTAATTTATCAGAAACCTTGGGGAATAAAACGAACTTACTCAAGGGTTTAAAATAATATATTTATATTTATTTTCTTTAGAGTGATGAGTGATTCCTTTGGTATACAGTGTAGCAAAAATGTTCGTTAATAAGGTGGATATTGGTAGCAGTCTGGAGAAATGTCCGTTAGTGGTATTTTGAAGTAAGTCCATGATAGTAGTAATCTCATAAATTAGGTCAATGTAAATCTGCTGTGTTTTCTTCCGCAAGACGGAAATGTCAGTAGCAGATGACTTCTTAATTGCTTCTTCACGCGTCACGCATGACTGGTTTCTACACGGTAGCGTTATTTTATTCTGTCCCCTTCTGTCGTTCTTCCGACGTTAGTGATGTTGGTTTATATCCTTTTGAATAAGCTCAAGGTTTGTGGTGGTAACTTAGTTTTCGGCTAACATTAAAAATCTCTTTGTGTTACTTTTTTTCATTGGCCAAATTATTTTATATTCCGGTGTTCCTTTCTTTTTCTTTTTTATAACTGTTATATACCGTGCCTATGAACACTAATGGGTATGTCCCAATCCTCCTAAATATGTTGAACACTATTGTAAATGTGTGTGTGTGTGTGGGGGGGTAATATGCTGTCTAAGTAGTCCACCACTAGCAGTGGTTTACCTACTTCACGCCGCTGGCGAGTATTGTATTTTGTTGATGTTATAAAGATTACCATTTCATTTCCAACTCCCGTTTTCGTTGTTCCTCATTCAGTAACCCTTTCTAGATTACAACAATAACGGAAGTTATGCGTGGAGCCTCCCTGATTTTTGTTATTTTATTTTTCAGCCACAATTGAGTAGGCTCTGCTCCTGCAAACATCGGTGTTTTGGCCCGGTTCATTCTCTTTTTTTCTTCCTCTTTTTATTTGAGGGTTGCCTTTTTGTAAAAGTATAGAAAGAGAATTTTAGAGAGAAAAAGAGGGAGAGAGAGAAAGAAAGAGAGAAAGAAAAAGAGAAAGAAAGACAGATGTGGCACCATGCATCATTAGAAAACTGAAGAGAGATATTCATAAATATATGATTTATTTTTATTCGGTTTGTTAACCAGTTGATAGTTATTTAGAGACGAAGAATAATTGAGTTTTGAGAATAATTCTCTAATTGTATTTAGGCGATCCGAAAAGAAAGAAAAAGGAAAAAAAAAAAAAGAGAAATAGATGGTACAAAACCCGGTCATAGCACACACTTAAACTAACACCAAAACAGGTGTCAAAAGATATCTAGGCCAAAAGTACCTGACCGAAAATCCACGAAAAATAGAAATTGTTATAATTGGTTGAAAAAAAATAGAGTTTAGAAATAATAAAAAGAAAGAAAGGGAAAGACAGGAACATGATACAAGACGGGGTCGTGAGCGAATGGGCACACGCGCGATTGATGCATAACAGATGTCGGTCAAGCACCTGACCTACTTTCGTGTCCGCGGAGTATGGGAGTTTATTATCAATTTGGTTGAAGAAATAAGATTTTAGGGACAATGAAAAAAATATTAATAGGTAACGAACGAAAAGGGGTGTCATTGAGATGATAAGTAACCGCTGGGGAAATGTATACGAAAACAAAACATTAATACACGAACCCTGACCATTTCTAGAGTTGAAGATAAGAACCACCCAAGATGATGAGTGGAGAATATTTTCAATTTAGATAATTAAAATTTTGTTAACAGGCCCCGAGCGAAAGAAAGAGGTGAAATATTTGTTTTAGCTCGCGGAAGACGCCGACGGGTCGGAAAAAGTCTTTCCTGGAAATCACATCTAATTAGCGGCAGGCTGTTTTGACAAATGCCAAATGTGAAAGAAACCGGGATCGTCATTTTCGTGCGAAAAGGACAATTTGGATTTTGTTTTTTTAAGCAAGGTATTTCTTCCCCCCAGAACAAAGCCACGGATTGTCCACGCCCGATTGGAGACGTCACGAAGGAAGGAGGAAAGATACCGACCAGAGTCTCATTAGCCGAGGGCAGTCACATGATACATGAGGGAGGAGGAGAGACACCCGACCAGAGTCTCATTGGCCGAGAGCGGTCACGTGATGTGCGAGGGAGGAGGAAAGATGCTCGACCAGCACCCCATTGGTCGAGAGCGGTCACCTGACATACGAGGGACCAGGGGAAGCGGGTATGCGCCCCCCCCCCCAGAGGCACTGTAAGGAAGTAGGAGTGAAAGTAAGAGCGATAATGGGAAATCAGAAATAATACGACTTTAGAATTATCAAGAAAACCCTGGCGCCGACAGACCCACCCCAGTTTGTTACGGCGTCAATAAAAGCAGGACCCCAATCGACAGAAATGAGTTGCAGGCCGGACAGGCAGAAGAGTTGCAGGGCGGACGGCGAGACAGTTACAGGCCGGACAGGCAGAGAAGTTGCAGTTGGAGTTGGGTTTGCGTCTCGGACGAAGAAGAAGTTAACTTGCAGTTGTGACTAGGAGAAGTTGGAATCACACCAAGCCTATGAAGAGAAATTCGTCCAAGACAAGTCGAAGTGAATAAATTCGTCCACCCGAAGCAGAAGAGAAATTAATTCGCGCACTGACGGCGAGGGAAATCAGCCGTGAACGACAGGTAGAGATCAGCGCCCAGTGTCGAAACCAAACCACACCCCGACATGCAAATTTCTAGAGAACAAGCAACTCGAAGTCTTAAAGTTGTATGGTAGAAGCTTGGTGCCACAGTCCACAAAACGGGTCGGGAGGTAGGAACAATTTTGTGTAACGAACATTTAGATATAAAAGGTTGTTACCCTTTTTTTTCAATAATTTTTGGCCTCGTGAGTTTTTCTTTTTCTTGTGTGTTATCACCCCCGTTGAACCCAGCTGGCATACGGCCCCAATCCCTGTTTGATCCCGTCTGTCTAAGATCTAATCACAACGTGGGTAGGCAGACCGGAGATCAGTGCAGTTTCCCTAGTAACCAGGCGTTGGAAGCGAGTTGGGAATGACGAGGCTGGTATTCATCTAACCAAAGGGTTAGAACGTCACACTTGGAGCAGCGAGGCGCGAACAGCTGACGCCGCGGCAAAGACGTCACAACTGGTGCTGTCCGTGACCAGGATATCAGAGCCTGGAGAGCACGTGACGTCACAACTAGTGCCGCGAACGAGATCGAACGACAAAGTCGACGCTGCGACCGGGGGGGGGGGACGTCACACAGAGATAAGAGTTTAAAGGAAATCGTAATGTTCTATTTTAATTTTAATTCTTTTTTATTTTTGTTTATATATTTTATTTTTTATCGGTATTCAATACAAACACAACTTAGTAGATAAAAAACTTATTTTTCAACTTCAAGTTTCGCAGCTACACCGCTTGTCAGGGTATGATAAATTTATTAACAATTATCATATTTATATTACTATTTTAATATTCAAAATATTAATTTAAATTTACTATTTTAAAGTATCAGGTCATCCCATAATTTCTGTTCGAATTTTAACTTTTTGTTAAAATGAACGAAATTTAAAGACTATTTTATAATGTCTAATGGAGCTGAACATTATTTTTATGTTTAGATGCATTTAAACTGATCAAATTTTATTTCAGAGAACAATAAAATTAAATTTTGTTTGATTAAAACCCTGCTAACATGGAAGTACCCAAGAATCATTTGAGGCACATAATGCTTTATGAGTTCAAGAAAGGAAACTCAGCAGCCAAAGCGGCTAGAAACATTCACTCAGTTTATGGAGAGGAATGTGTGAATGAAAGAACTTGCAGAAGATGGTTTGCAAAATTCAGAGGTGGAGATTTCACCCTTGATGATGAAGATCGAACCGGACGTCCAGTTGAGTTTGATGAAAATCTTCTTGAAGCAGCCCTTGAAGAAAATCTTGCTTTATCAGTTGAGGAATTGGCAGTGGTTCTCAGTTCAAACCATACAACTGTTCATCATCATCTTCAACAACTTGGAAAAGTTCCTAAACTTGGAAAATGGGTGCTTCATGAATTGTCTGAAAACAACCTCAAATCCCGAGTTGATATCTGCTCTTCTCTCCATCCTCGCCAACTTGTTTCACCTTTTTTGGATAGACTTGTGACTGGTGACGAAAAATGGATCTTTTATCGAAATGTTAAGCGTCGTAGACAGTGGCTTTGTAAAGGGGAAGGACCCCAGCCACAGCCGAGAAGGGAACTTCATGAGCAAAAGGTTCTTCTTTCAATCTGGTGGGATCGCCAAGGAATAATCCACTTTGAATTCTTATCACCTAATGCAACAATTAATGCTCAAATATACTGTCAGCAATTAGAGCGTTTGAACCAAGCTTCGAGGAAAAAAAGACCTGCTCTAGTGAATCGAAAAGGGGTGATGTTTCATCAGCACAATGCGCGACCCCACACAGCAAGAATCACGTCACAAAAGATCGAAGAACTTGGTTGGGACAAAATTCCTCATCCACCTTATTCTCCCGATCTTGCTCCTTCAGACTACCATTTGTTTCGTAGCTTACAGAATCATTTGGAAGAAACAGCTTTTGTAACACAGGAAGAGGTTAAAACTGATATTTGTGAGTTCTTCGAATCAAAGCCAAAAGAATTTTACAGTAATGGAATTAGTAAGCTTGTTAATAGATGGAAGGAAGTCATAGATAATCAGGTAAAATACATTGTTGATTGAATCTGTAATTAAATGTAACATGTTGTCACTTGTTTTCTTTATTCAAAATTCGGACAGAACTTATGGGATGACCTGATATATGATTGTTGACAACATTTGCCGAGTTTATTTTCCTAAAACTTTTTACACAAATTTCTTTTATGTCATTGAAATTATAGACATACTAAATCAAACAATTTCAATTTAAATATTGTCGCGTTATAAAGTTTTTAGTATACAACAAGTCTGAAATTTATTTTAAGCCAAAGATTAACATTTTTAATGTGGTGTATATAAATATGATAACGTCATGTATTCAATAGATTTAATTGACCGTAACGAGCGGTGTATATGCGAAACCTGAATTTTTATGTATTTATTAACTATTGTTGATCGATTTTTTTACTATTATAAAAAGCGTCTCGCCTTCTAACGCATTAAAATCGCATAATTTACTAGTCGGCGTATTTTGTGAGGCATTAACGATCTGGGTTTATATATATATATTTGGTTGGATAGATGTGAGTTTGTGACCCTCACATCAATCCAACCAAATATGTTAGCTCTATCTCTGATATTGAGCGCTTTCTAATAAGTACCGCGCATATAATATATAAATAATTATACATATATATATTTACTTATATTTATATACACTTTTCACACACACACACACACACATATATATATATATATATATATATATATATATATATATATATATATATATATAAAGACATTTTTATGTTTATTATAAAACAGAGAGCATTTACTTAAATATTTGTATCTATAAAAACGAATGTATAAACATAAAAATGTCTTAAAATCGGACTTTGTCCATTTCATAATGTGTGACGTCATTTGGATACGCTTTGAACAGATATGAATGTACGAGAGAGATTCATGGAAGATTGAAGTTTAAAGGCAGTAAATTCGACCTTGCTAACCGAAAGCTCCTCTGTGGCCAAAACGATTAAAGGCACGTGACGGTTTCGTATAGGATACAGGTTCGATTCCTGTCGGAGGACGAATATTTTCTATGAAAATTTCTCGGACATTCAGGCCGGTAAATATTGTTTAATACTGTTTATTATAAAACAGAGCATTTACTTAAATATTTGTATCTATAAAAAAAGAATGTATAAACATAACAATGTCTTAAAATA
The DNA here is from genome assembly GCA_903632075.3 of Acanthosepion pharaonis. Taxonomy (NCBI): domain Eukaryota; kingdom Metazoa; phylum Mollusca; class Cephalopoda; order Sepiida; family Sepiidae; genus Acanthosepion; species Acanthosepion pharaonis. The sequence goes on from CAHIKZ030005544.1 coordinate 2,530,246, forward strand.
ATTGTCGAACTTTGTCCATTTCATTATATATATATATATATATATATATATATATAGAGAGAGAGAGAGAGAGAGAGAGAGAGAGGGGGGAGAGAAAGAGAGAGAGGGTTCGCTAAAAATATATACACACTTCAGGAAAGGAAAAATTTGTATAGATATTGTAATACTAAATTTATTCAGACATCACAAGATTAATACAAGTTACCTGTGGGCTCAACAATCACAAGAGATGCTCAAAATGGTGGCTTTTAGCTTCCAGATATTTAATTTGTACGACGGACTACTGCGTGGACAACGTTGGCCAAAGTGTCTACTGGGATTTGCTGCACATGCTTTTTCAATTTCTTGTCTAAGGACCACCAATGTTGTCAGTTTTCTGCGATACGCAACATTCTTTAGAGTTCCCATAGGTAAGAGTCTGTATATATTAATTCAGGAAAATATTGTAACTACAGTAAACAGTATCATCACAATTTGATAAAACTACGAATGACAAGTTTCTGAGGTGTGTATACATTTATGGCGGTACCTGTGTATACATAGGTACCTGTGTATACATAGGTACCTGTGTATACATAGGTACCCTCACCAAGTTATATCTGAGGTTGAAAATGCATTGTTGAAATTAAAAGTCTTTCTTGAAGCTTTTATTTTAACTTTAATTCCAATAGATTAAATTTAATATTTCCATTAAGCAAAATACTTTCCTGTATTTCAAAGTGAATTTTAATTGAAATGTTTTTTTCCGATTATCAGTAAAATCTATCAAATCGTCCATGTTGACAACAGAATACAACACAGCATTATTCTCTTTATTAAAAAAAAAAAAACTTTCAAAAATAAAATATACTTTTCTGAAAAGTTATTTGAGAAAAAATGGCCGATTTAAACTTTAATTAAACTGAATTGAGACAAATATTACTTACTTTTAGTTTAAAATATCGCAGAAACGCGATTTTATGTATATGATTTGTTGGTATTTCATCCGTTTAAGTTTGTTCAAAAAATAAGTAATTACCGCTGCAGAAAAAAGGATAATTTAGTGACGTGATACGGCGTGAGAAACCAAACCTTTGAAATTCAAACCTTTTATGAGTATAACAGAAGAACGAGTAGAAAGGAAGAAGGTTTACAATAATGGTGTTGCAAAAAATGGTATTTTGCGGACTTGTCAAAATAAAGAAACATCCTGTTAACAGTTCTTTGAGATCTTGTGATTTCTTGTTGTTGCGGTTGTGGTACGTCAATGTCTCGGAGCCCGGTCTTGCTGAGGATTGAGAAGATATTTCTTCACGTGGAGTAGGCGCTACAACCCCGGATTCCACAGATCTGTTGACTTTTTTTTTTTTTTTTTTTTTACCTGAGAGCAATTTTTATACGTGCTAGTCGTTGAAAGTCAACGTGGGAAAGAGGAAGAAAGATTCAAACATGGCGCACAGAACGGGACGAAGCAGCTCCAGTCAGGGGTCTTCTGATTTGTTTTTTTTTCAACCAGTCACAGGGATCGCTGTAACAATGCCAAGTTCAGATTGGGGGTTATCCGAAAAGACTCGTAATAATTTCAATAGTTTTTATGAGGTGTTGAAACATTTATCGAGAGCCTGATGTTTGACTAATTTATGTATGGGGAAGATGTTGTAATAAAATTACATGAATAATATGTAAACACCATTTTTATATACTTTTTTTAAACACTGTAATCTCTACAATAAATGCGTAGCTTCTTCTTGCTTTCCTGCTTACCCGAAATCCTCTTCTGCAGCTCCAGCTTTTAAAAACTCAGGCGAACTGTCTGATTCTTCTAACTATCGGTCTATGAGTTTTCTATCTCCTTTTCTCAAAGTAATAGATGCCCAAAGCAATATGGCTTTCGCTTCTCTAGGTTAACTGCTGATATATTAATGATTATTACAGAAAGAGTCTATAAAGCTTTAGAAAAGAATGGTGTAGCTCTGGTTGTTGCTTTGGACACATCTCGAAAGCATTCGAGAAGGTTTGACATACTAGTCTTCTCCACAAATTAAAAGATTATTGTATTTCTGGACGAATTTTTAAACTGATTCAGTCTTTTTTATCACGCGAAATGAAAATTGTCCTGAACGGTCACTCTTCTAGGTCTTTTGTTGTATTAATTCAGGTCCCTAATTTTCACCAGTGACCTTCGATAACCTATGATGATGACACAACTATTAGTAAGTCTGATCGGTTTGATAAGTTCAAATTAGCAGCTGATCTAAAAAATGTCGTACAATCTGCTGTTATCTTGGGCAAGGAATGGCTTGTTAATTCTAATGCCTTCAAAAGGAAACTTCTCTCTGCAAGAGATCCCTTTCTGCCTTTCATACGCATGGCTGATGCTAACCTCCAGAAAAGTAATTCATTGCACCCTCTCGGGCTAAGATTATCTGCTGACATGAAATGGAAAGATTATATTGAATCAATTGCTGCTAGGAAAATTGGTTCACTGTGTTGTGCTAGACAATTTTCTCTCCAGAAACTATCTTGCATATTTATAAATCTACGATTTGTCCTTGCTTTGAATATTGCTGCCACATATGGTCTGGTGTTCCTGCTATATATTTAGATAGTCTTGATAAAATCCAAAAAAGAATCCGCAATATTACTGGTCCTGACCTAGCATCTAAGCTGCATTCTCTTTCCAACCGCCGTAATGTAGGTTCTCTTAATTTTTTTTTTTTTTTTTTTATAAATACATGGTAATTGTTCTGATGAACATTTCGCTTTGGTAACTAGACTTTATGAATTTAAATGCAGTACTAGATTGGCAACAAGGTCTCATCAATTTACAGTTGAATTGGCTAAATGCAACCGTAAGTTCTATGCTAACAGTTTCTTCCCTCGCACTTCTCGTTTGTTAACAGTTTAAAGTCCTGTGATTATCTATCAAACTTCTCACATATCCATACACTGAAAGTTTAAAGGATTCGAGTCCTGCGATATATCTATCATACTTCTCACATATCCATACACTGTTCAAACACTTTTTCTCAATTTGTGAGCATTTCTTCTCAGCGTTATTGAGTGCGCGTGAGGCAAATGCTATTATTGTTAAATTACCGTCTATTTCTTGAAATAGAGCCGCTCTGAGACAATAGCTGCTAGCGTCAGCACTAACTATCGTAGGTCTGGTTGGATCATAGTACGATAGAATTGGTGCTTGAGTTAGTAATTCCTTTACTCTTTTAAAAGAATTCTCTTGTGGGTAATCCCACACCTATATAGTGTCCTTTTTAAATAATTCTATAAGTTCGGTAAGAATTTTCCTAATTATCTGACCATGCCAATTACACGAGGTAGTTCACTTAGATTTATAGATGCAAGTAACTTCTAACAGGTTTTTAGTCTTTCCTTGGTGGGATGAATTTCGTCTCCAGAAATGATGTCTCCAAAATATTGTTGACGTGTCTTTTTGAATTCATAATTTTCTTTCTTAAGATTGTTTTTAATCTTTCACCGTGTTCTTCTGTGGTTCTACCGTAGATTAGAACAATGTCGATAATTGTTTCGATTCCTTGAATATTCCTCAATAATTCTGATATCTTTCTTTGAATTCTGACATCTTTTTTTTAAAACTGATGTTACACCAAGAGGTAATCTTTTGAAGCAATATCTCACAAAAGGGGGAATGTCGTCAGTAGACGACTTTCTTTACTTAACGAAATTTAGTAGAATCCGCTGGTAGCATCTAATATAGAAAAAAAAATTAGTTCCATTTAGTTTAGGCGAAATATCATCTAAATTTGGTAACATATAATGTTCCCTTTTCACAGCTAGATTCAGCTTCTTCAAATCTAAACATATTCGAACTTTTCCGTTTCTTCTTATTACGGGTACTATTGACGCTCACCAATCAGTTGGTTCTGTAACTTTCTCAATAATTCCTTCGTTTTCCAGTCTATTCAATTCTTCCTTCACCAATTGTAAAATAGCTGGATTTTTTTCCCAGAACTATTTTAACTGGGTCTCCGTTCATTCACCCACCGGCGTCAAATGAATTTTCCATGTTCTATTTTGTCTAATCGTTTCACTAAATTCATTTTTATAGCAGTTTGTCTAGACAGTAAATTATCTCCCTTTCCACGTTTAATGACATATATTTCCAAATACCTTTGTGGTAATTATCATCACCATCATACATAGAAATCATGCGGCAAGCATTCATTGGTTAATCTCCTCAAAACTAGCTCGCTGATTGGTCAATTCCGACCAATCAGATATCCTTCACGCGAGGAATGAAATTTCCCGCTGACTAAGGTTTGAGCCAGTCACGTGATACACTACCTTATATAAACAAAACACGTGTAAGCTCTCTCTCTCTCTTTTCTCATTCATCTTTCTCCTTGCTGCCAAGATATAATCTTCAAGAGCTCCCGTCTTGACCGAGCGGTCAGACGTTAAAGAACATTACCATTTCACGCAAGTACGATCCCTTAACTCTTCTGAACTCTTACTAACCTTATCAATTCACACTTCCTAACATGCAACAGGAATTTTATTCTTCTAAAATTTCAGTTTAATAATTACTTCATCTTTATGAGCTCCGGTACAAATATTTCCAAATCTAAGAGACATAACTCATTCAAACCTTCAGCTTATATGCATGTACACCAAAGCACTAATAAAGTCAATTGTTATGTTTTGAACCATTACGTTCTGTCTTGTATTTTATACTATGTGCTATTTTACGTCAAATAGAAATTGCATTGTGACCGCTACATGTTTGGTAACCTCCAGCGTCATTGCTTGTGCTTTTCCACGTCATTCCCAGTCAAAGATAAATAATTGTGGTGATGCGCGCTACACCTTCTTCTGCAACAGTATTAACTTTTCCAATGCATTGAACTATTCCTCCAGGACTTGTGAAGATGCCTTTTACTGACTTAAAAAAGGTTTTTCTCTGAGACTTTTTAAGTTTCGGTTGAGACAATGTTTATGTCGGCGCCTGTGTCTCACCGCTGTTTTACAAATTTTTGTCATTTAAAGGTCATTTAAATCTGTTTCTGACAACTCTTCCAAGAAATACTCTCCTTTTGCTTTTACTGCCTGTGTCGTATTTGTTTTAGTTCTTCAAGTTAGAGCGAAATGATTCATTTTCCTGAATTTCTTGCGCGGTTTCCCTTTCGCTAGACAAGTTTTAAAAATCATACTTTCCGTTACATCTATAGTGGCGTGGAGCTTAGGAGTTAAAATGAACAGCTGATTTACATACACCAAGAACATTAGCAGAAGATGATAATCACGAGGAAAAACACGGATAATTTTAACAAAATAAGATGAAGAATTTACGAATTTACATACTTGAAGTTGTGTCAGTAGTTCGTTTCAGGAAAATAAATCAGAAATCTTTTGTCCGTTGTTTTAACGAATTGTCATGAAGAGGAAATGTTCATACAACAGATTAAATGATCTGACAAAAAATATTTTAAAATGTTTAAAACAGGGTAAGAGAGTTCGTTGCTCACAGAAAGGATATATGGCTGCGTATGTTCAAAATTAGACACAAAGAGACAGTTACAAATACTTAGCTTTCTTGGGTTGTTGAAGTAAAATTCTTTGAAGTACTACGTGCTTGGTTAAAAGGCCGATAATATAATTGGCAACTAATTTGATACTGGCAAAAATTTGAATGCTGGATGCATGAACAAAAACAAAATTCTTACTCTTATACTGGCGTGGGGCTTCAGGATTAAAATGAATATTTGATTTACTCATGTCAAATAGATTAATGGAAGATGATAATGACGAGGAAACATATGGATAAATTTTAACAAAACAAGACAAGAAATTATGAATTTACATGCTTGAATTTGCGTCAGTAGCTCATTTCAGGAAAATAAATCAGAAGATTTTAAAATCTGTAGTCCTAATGAATTGCCATAAAGAGGAAATGTTCATACAACAGTTTAAATGATCTGACACAAACTAATATTCAAAAATTTTAAAACAAAGGAAAGAGAGTTAGTTGCTAAGAAAAGGGATATATGGTTTTGTACGACGAAGAGAGATAGTTACAAATACTTAGCCTTTCTGGATTTTTGAGATAAAATTCTTTGAAGTGTCACGTGCCGATAATATAACTGGCAAATAATTTTATACTGACAAGAACTTGAGCGCTGGTCGCACATTGCGCCTATTTTTTATTGTAAGGTTCCCTTTGTATTTTATCCTCATGGATTGAAACGTGTAAAACACAAGTTGACAGCTTGGCATCGCTTTGTCTATTGATAACTGCTGATCATCCTGTTATTTTTACAATCCACTATTAGTCCATAGTGACTTAAGAAGTCATATCCCAAAAGTTGTTTCGTAGTGTTAGCCACAATAAATGTCGCCGTAAAGTTTCTCCTGAGGTTTTTTTTTTATTGCCATGGTTTGCACAGTCTGTCCGGAGCACTGTATTTTTACATTGTTAACAGAAGCCTACAAGATATTCGTAGGATGTAGGACTGTTTGTCAGATACTTCTTTGGAATAATTGAAACAACAGCCCCTTTATCCACAAAAAAAAATGTAATTTTCTGAGTCCCTAATTGTGTGGTTACTTCTAAAAGTGGCGGGAAGGTAGAGGTCATCACCTCCTGCTGCACTAGTTTCCCGCTTTTTTGTCACGTAATTGTGAAGATGGTCGTGAAGACGGTTCTAACTCAATATTCCCTTTATTCGACCACATATACCATGGTTTACAGGATCTCGCATGATGTGAATAGTATATTTTTAGTTTCTGTCCGTATTGATACGGGTTTACCGTAGACTGGAATTCCTACTACGACAGTCTTTTTCTTTCTTTGGTTGAATCTGCTGAACGGGACTGGGAACTTGCTTATTAAAATACACCAGTAAGTCGTCTGCCATCTTTCCAAGTTTTTCCGTTTCTAAATCCGTTTGCGCTTCCATAACTGGTCTTTTGTTTATCGGCATAGCTTCTATGAACTTGTGTCGTATGGTGTCGCTTCCCACTTCATTGCTGTTGCTAATGTCATCAGTTCATTTAAATAAACTGATGGTCTGTCTGTGAAAGTGGAAGAGGATATTAATTTGCCAAGCATCTCTGGCTTTGGTCACTCATGCAACGTTACGGCTGCCTTCATTAAGTTTTCTATAAAATGGTAGGTTGTAGCTTGCATGCTATCTCCGTTGATAACACAGCCAGCACGTGATAAAATTGCTGTATGGGTGTCCTTATCCTCATAATGCTGAACTGTAGTTGAGAACAATGCAATCACATTTGATTCAATGAACACGAATGGCTTAATGGGTAATGTTTGTATCGATTCGCCGACCGCCATGACAGTTTATTCATCTGTTCGTTGGCAGATATGATCACTAGTTACGAATGCAGTAAGAATAGGTTTCCTCTCACGTCTGATTATAGTGACGTGGGGCTTGGGCTTCTTTTCTGCTCGTCGGTCAATCCTTGTGTTGTGGCCTTGTTAGGGCCAGAAATAAAGACACAAAGAGAGGAATTGTGTCAAACAAATCTATTAACAGAAACATTAATACAAACGAGAGTGTTATAGCAAGAATGATTGGTTCGACTGTCAGAGCTGACTGCTGGAAACTTCCCTCTTTAAAAGGCAGTACCTGCTCCTAGTTATAGCTGGGAGAGTCCATGCGTGCGTGGGTTAATTACCATAACACATCTCATCCTTGTCGTTAAGTTGTTGTGGCCTTGTTAGGACCATAAATAAAGGCACAAAGGGAGGAATTGAGTTAAACAAACATATTAATAGAAACAGTAATACAAACTTATACAAACGAGAGTGTTACAGCAAGAATGTTCGGTTCGACTGTCAAGGATTACTGCTGAAAACTTCCCTCTTTAAAAGGCAGTACCTGCTCCTATTTATAGCTGGGAAAACCCGTGCGTGGGTAAATTAACATAACATTAACTCAACTAAAGACTAGTTTTAATACATTTTTGAATTCATGTTTGTAAATACAAATATTTATTTAACAAACATACCTATGTTTTTTCTATTTTTATTTTATTAATGTCTGGAATTTGGACGTTTGGATTTTTAATATAAAAAAATTCTGGACGACTGAATTCCCTATAAGTGTATAAGAACACGAGTCAGCGGATGAAGAGCAGAAGTGACTTCGACGATACCACTAGGAGAACGAAAAGTTAAAATGTTTCGATATTCTCAAGGACTACGCCGACAAATTCTATAACAACGAAAATGAAAAACAAAGAAAAATTAAAATTCGATCACGTCGCAGCCGACAACGAAAAGGAAGCTCAAAGCATAAAAAACTGAAAGATATTTCAAAATATCGTTAAAGGTCTCACAGACGTTTGTGTGATAAGCCAAAATAGGTCTTTTAATGTCGCTGTTTAAGTGGGTGCACCTTTTTCTAAAGAGTTTTTTCATTCCTTATTTCTACTGTTTTCGTATCACCTTCTCAAGGGTTTTTTTTTCATGATCGAAAGAATTGTATTATAAATCTAAAAAGCTTATAATTTTTGTTGTTATTTTGCCTTGTTCACAATAAAGCGCACAAAAGGAAATATTTGTGCAAGCTTTTTGTAAAACTTGTATTTTATATTCTTTCATGTCTATGTAATAAATCTTTGCACCTTCTACATTTCATATAGTATTTTCGAGCTTTATTTTTTTTACTGTATTCTCTTTTTACAATATTCGGGATAAGAGAGGTGATTACTGCCCCCTGATGATAATCATAGGCACTAAGATTTTGAATTACCTCCCCCTGACGATAATTAAAAGTGACACGAGATTAGAAAAAAAATCGATCACTTTCTCAGTGAACTTTCATAGTGAAAAGACGTATTCTTTTCGCTCCCGGAAAAATGTGAGTACTCAACCACAGACACTGAAGGTTGCTTTGAACTTTTCACATTTCATGTCATTTTTGTTTCTGTATAATGTCCTATAAAATATATATTTGTTAATAGGAATAACTGTTCGATCACACCATTTTAATATTCGTTGCTTTCCTCGTTACCAAAATCAAATAAAAGCCGTCCCGACTCGCTGTTGAAGCACACAAATAAATAAGAAGAATCTCTTCAGCTGTTTTCATCGACCGTTAGTTTTAATCAGCGAAGTTACTTATCAGTCAAGGCATTTGGGCATTCTTTGATTTCCTCGTTACCAAAATTTAATAGCACCTGTTCAGTTTCACTGATGAAGCACTTAAATAAACTAATAGGATTTCTTCAATTGTTTTCGTTAGTCTTGACGTTTCTACAATGATCACACTATACTATATTGATAGTCTTCATTTTCGTCGTTTGGAAAATCTAATATCAGCCGCCCTGTTTATCTGTTGAAGCACATGAAAAAATCAGGAGGTTTCCTTCGCTCGTCCAAGCTGGATGTTGGTCGCTGTCAACTCTGCCCATAATAAGTCTAAATCTCAGAGCAGTAGAAAATCTAAGGTCGTAGTCTCGCAGCACTGGTTCAAGCTGTGGTGGGAATTATTAAGGAAAATATATCCTCACGCTTGGACCAGCGTCAGCATTGACCAGCGCAGAGTTAGTCTTTGTTCTAAGACCCTGAGGACCGAACCACTCAAACGTGATTACACCACTGGGTGTAGGCGATAGTGAACCATCTAACTCCCGAAAATGCAACCCCCTTGATTATTATGCGTGGGGCGCTGTTGAATGAGAGATCAACAAACTTGTCACACCAAAGAAGAACTGAAGGCGTGGATTATGGTAGGATTCACCAACTTAAACAAGGAGACCGTCCAGAAGAGTAGCAGGAGATTTTGAAGTAGTCTTGGAGCCGTGGTTGAAACCAATGCCGATTTTATTGAATAAATTTACAAAAATATCTAGAAATACTAAAATATTTCAAGATATTTTTGTGTAATTTTGGTAAATATATATGTTAAAATGAGATGTCAGTATTATTTTTATTTTTGCATAATTTAAACGACAATTTATACATCGCACTCTGTATATGCAACTTTTTCACCAGATTTAGACATTTTTATTGAGATATACGTAAATATGCAAATTTTTATCAAATGTAGACTTTCTTTTATTTAGATTTGTGCAACATTTCCTCAATATTTAGATATACATTATTGTGGTGGGAGATATATTAAAGAAAATATATCTTCACACTGAAAAATAAAACGAGAGATTCGTAGAGTTAATCTTCAATTGGTTTATATAGCTCTTGCTACAACAAAAATTAACCCATTTTTTATAATGACACTGGGCCTTGTCTAAACTTCTGGCGGACTGAGTTCGAAGTCTTGGAATCAGGAAATTTCTTGGATGCTGACGTGGATTTCAGAGGTACTCAATGTGGGATCTCTTAGCCCCCCAAAGCCATTTGCTTATATGCACTTCGGTCTAAGACTAGCATGGGGCCGAAGGCTTCTGGGGATTCGGTGATTGCCAAATTTTCATTAATTCCAATAAAGGTTTTCTTTATTCCCCATTCTGCTTTATTAATCAATTTCACAAATTTGGAGAATTATCCACCTTCCTTGGGAGTAGTCACAAGGATTTCTCTTCCCTTTACTCCAACCTGCTCCACTTCACATCTTGCACCGCTACTCTGCACAGGCGGGACTAAATTCTGCCCCTTCCTTCTTGGTATTCTAACTCTGCCCACTTCTCAGGGCTGGTGTAAATGTCTTTGTGACAAATCAAATTTTAAAAAGCGTGTGGGAGAATAGGCATGGCTTATTGTCCTCATTAATTTCAATTCTCTGACTCCTTTCCTGGACCCACCTGTCCAGCGAAAACATAAAGAGATCACCTTCTCATTTTAACCTTTCGAACGATAGATAAAAATCATTTCCCTATTTGTTTTCGTTAATGAAAATATACTTGTTTATCTAATTTCACAGCAATCATATTGTTTTCCATCTTTGGGGCCGGTTACCGTCTGAACGAAAATGACATGTGATTTTCTAATCCCCCAAGAAAGAGATAAAGCCATTGCCAATCTGATTTATACGTATGCCAGATTCTCGGTGCATCTTTCAATCATAAGAGTGAAGGTACCCAGATGGCCCGTTCTTCACTTCCACATTACCAGGGAAAATCTTCCATCCTCTCTTTCTATCTCTCTATCCAGTTTATATTTTATTTTGGGCTTAACCCTTTTCCTGCTTAGAATTAATGTGTAACCCCCACACAGCCTCAGTGTCACAAGGAGTGATGTGGTTGCAGAAATTGTCTGACAGTCATGACTGGGTTCACCTGCTTGTGTGGCATGGTTCAGAGTACTGTTGCCAGATATAGGGCCTTCCAGGAGTCACTCTCTTGACCAAGGTCGGCACTACCTTCTCAAGGCACTTGATGTAAGAACGATGATTGGAGGAATAACGGTGCTGTCATTAGTGATCACATCCCATCTCGCACCATTACTCCATGTAGACGGTGCTAATCTCTCTCTCTCTCTCTCTATATATATATATATATATATATATATCATTCTACCACTTTCTAAGCATCTAAACTCAGCCCACTGCAAGGGCACGACTCCACTCGACTTCGCGTACCTGTGACGAATCCAAACTTTCAGAATGCGTAGGCGAAAAGGGGTTTTTAGTCATTAATCTTTCTTTATCAGCTTGTCGCATGCTGTGATTTCTCGATCGACCAGACCACTCAAGAATTGTCATGGCTGGGAAAGAAAAGGAAAAAAAATATTCCTAATCACTTAGTGATAAAAAAAAAAGTTTATGCGTTTTCTCAGTCAACAAGACTACATAGCCTTTTTACTCACAGTCACTACAAAATAGTAATTAATTTTTCTTTATCATTTGTATCCAAAGGCATCCGAATTAATGTCGGATATAAAAAGTTGCATTTTTCTCAATAAAAAAGGCAAATCTTCTCGGAAGATTGCATATTTACATATTTCTCCACTCGATAAAAATTCTAAATTTAGAGGAAAAAATTGCATATTTTGATCTTTCTGAATAAAAAGTCTAAATCTTGTTTAAAAGTTGCATATTTATATATTTCTAAATAAAAGAGTTCAATTCTTCAGGAAAAAGACACTGTTTACATATTTCTGAACAAAAAATTTAAATCTGGTGAAAAAGTAACATATTTCTATATTTCTCAATGAAATGTCAAAAACTTGAGGAAATTTCTCAATAAAGAAAAGTTTAACGATTGAGGAAATTTTGTATATTTATATATTTCACAATAAAAAAATATAAATAGAGAGGAAAATCTGCACTTCTCATTAAAAACGTGAGAAGATTCAGAAAAAATGGATATTTACATATTTTTTAATAAAAAAAAGTCTAAATCTGGTTTAAACATTGCATATTTGCATATATCCCAATAAAACAGGCTAAATCTTGAGCAAATGTTGTATAATTATATATTTCTCCAAGAATGGTTATACCTGGAGAAAAATTAGCATATTCATGCATCTCACAATAAAATGACAATCTTGTTTAAAATTCTAAACGTGGTGGATAATTTGCATATTTATTTCTCGATAACAAAAATGTAATTCTGGAGAAAAAGTCGCATATTTATTTATTTCTCAATAGGAAATGTCCTAACCTTGAAAAAAGTTATTTAAATATTTATCAATGAAAAAGACTTAATCAGGTGAAAAAGAGCCATATATATATGACTGATGAGGCAGATATTTTCCTGCAGTAGATTCCCATTTCTTTCTGCGGTAGACCAGTTGCCATCCAAGGCTATAGAACCCGGTCTGTTCTGCTATTTACCCATAGCTGGGAGGAGAAGAAGATTCATACATTTCATTTCACCAAGTGAATTTCAGTCAGTTATGTGCCATGCGTGATACACGCAAGGGCGATCATGTATCTTTCAATTGACTGACGAGGCAGATATTTTCCGCAGTAGGTTGCCATGCAGTAGACCAGTTGCCATCCAAGGCTATAGAACCCGGTCTGTTCTGCTATTTACCCATAGCTGGGAGGAGAAGAAGAGGATTCATACATTTCCCAAGGGTATTAGCACGCAAGTGAATTTCAGTCAGTTATGTGCCATGTTGATAAGGCGATCATGTATCTTTCTTTCACATGACTGACGAGGCAGATATTTTCCCGCAGTAGGTTGCCATTTCTTTCTGCAGTAGACCAGTTGCCATCCAAGGCTATAGAACCCGGTCTGTCCTGCTATTTACACATAGCTAGGTGGAGAAGAAGAGAATTCATACTTTTCCTAAGGGTATTAGCACATAAGTGAATTTCAGTCAGTTATGTGCCATGCGTGATACACGCTTAGGCGATCATGTATCTTTCAATACATGACTGACGAGGCAGATATTTTCCCGCAGTAGGTTGCCATTTCTTTCTGCAGTAGACCAGTTGCCAATATAGAACCCGGTCTGTCCTGCTATTTACACATAGCTAGGTGGAGAAGAAGAGAATTCATGCTTTTCCTAAGGGTATTAGCACATAAGTGAATTTCAGTCAGTTATGTGCCATGCGTGATACACGCTTAGGCGATCATGTATCTTTTGATACATGACTGACGAGGCAGATATTTTCCCGCGGTAGGTTGCCATTTCTTTCTGCAGTAGAACAGTTGCCATCCAAGGCTATAGAATCTGGCCTCTCCTGCTATTTACCCATAGTGAGTGGGGGAGGAGAAGAGGATTCATACCTTTCCCAAGGGTATTAGCACGTAAGTGAATTTCAGTCAGTTATGTGACATGCGTGATACACGCTTAGGCGATCTTGTACCTTTCGATACATACCTTTGCAATTTTAATTACTTATGTGAAAGTACTTTTCAATGGGACTTCTTAAATACCAATTGGAGGAGAGGAGAGGGTCTGGAAGATAGATTTACTTACACTTCTAAATATCCATTGTCAATATATATTCAATGAAAATACACTCATTTTATATTATACAAGTAAATGTGCTAATAAATTCTGTTGGAATTGCTAATTAAATTTCAATTAATTGTGAACATACATATACTCATAAATTATTTTTTCAATACTATAGTTTAGTCAAATTCAGGGAAAACATTCGCAACGACAGCAACAACAGTGCATCTTCATTTGTGTCGCACTTTGTAGACAAAAAAATTTGTTTCAGAATGCAAGGGTAAGTTTATATTGTCAATCTTCATCCACACAGTACTCACTAGTAAATTAAATTCGAATTAATTTAAATACAGGGTGTCCATAAAGTTCGTGTGCACTTTAAACAAATTATAACTTTATTTGTATTTGCGATAGAAATAATCTATAAAAAATGTTATAAAATTCAATGTACCTAGTTTTAAGTATAGCTAAAATAACTAATGTGATTTCAGGCATTACTGTAAATCAGTTGGCAAATGTTTTCCGTGAACTGCAAAATCGTATTACCCTTTGTATTGTTATTGATGGAGGACATGTGGAAACTTAGATAAAATGTTTTTAAAACCTTAAAAATTATAGATTTACTTCTTTCTAATCCTTTTTACAAATTATTTCTATCGCAAATACAAATAAAGTTATAAATTTTTGAAAGTGCACACGAACTTTATGGACACCCTGTATAAATCAACCAGATTTTTAAATTAAATAATAAATAGATTAAAATATGTGTTGCGAATTTGAATCAACCCACAACAAAGAAAAAGATGAAAAGGGATTTTTAATATAAAATTATAAAATATTTTTATTTTCATGTTTTTTACAATTAAATTTTTCTCAGCTTGTATGAGTGTTAAAGTTCTTACAGTCCTTGTTTGTAGTTGTTTGCTAAGCTGAAAAGAAATGTGATTTCTACGTGTGTATGCGTGAGAAAGAGGAGGCGAGTGTCAAAGTGAGGAGGAAAGTGTACGTGTCACGTAGCTTAGTGAGGAGTATGGGTTAATGATCAAGGGAATTTCTTTTAAGCCAACCGTCGTAAAACTGTTGCTGTCTGTTGCCGTCGGTCTCTTCTTCCAGGTTTGTCTATTTTAGAAACTTTGCTTAAATACACTTCAAAGGGATCACAAAGTATTTTTTTATTGTTAGAAGGAAAGCGATCCGTTGGTTGAAAAATGTTATTTTCAAAGCATTAACCCGAAACATGTGCAGTCCTCCGATTTAGAAATCATTTTTGGTCATTTGGTGTTTGACTCTCTTAGTGTTTATTTCCGTCTTCGCTCCACATATCTAACTAAAGAAAAAAAAAATAACAATCAAATGCAATTTAATTTAAATATCAAATCAAGTAAAACCATTATAAAACAATTCTTCATAAGATGTTTAATGTCAACTTTGGTTTTCATCAGAATTGGAATTGATAAGTTTAATTAAATTTTAATTAAAATAAGGAGCAAGGTAAATTGCGAATCAAGGATTATAGATGTTTAAATAAAGAATATTAGGCTCGTTTGTTTGTGTGTGTGTGTGTTACGGCATATCAGTGGGTTATTAATGTCGACAAATTTTTATTGCTGATAATGTTTTTCTTCAAAAATCTATTTCTGAAAATATTTTCCTTCAAGAAATTTATAGCTGGTAATGTTTGTTTTTTTTTTCAATAAATGTATAGCTGTTTGTATTGCTGGTATTTTTTTTAAGTATTGCTGATGATAATTTTTCTTTAAAAAATTATTGCTGGTAATTTTTTTTTAAGTATTTCTGGTATGAAAACCTATTTTTATACAAGTTTGTGTGTTAACTATTTGCCCATAGCTGGGACCCTAACAGATGCTACCACCTCGGGACAAGGTGAAGCTGGAAACAACAGCTATTAAGAGGTGTGTCCACGCTCCTCAAAACCTCCTGATCAGAGGCCTTCCTGTTGGACGTAGTTTATCGTCTTACTCAGGAAGCGGATGTAGTTTATCGTCATACACAGGACGAAGGATATTAGGTATATTCCAAACCTAGATTTATACAGGGGGTTGCCTATTCAATATTGTTGCGGAACCCCTGGAGTGGGGGGGGGATATGAAACCACGGCCCGAGCGCCCCCATATCGTAAATGATGAGGTCACAAGAGGCCCGCTAATGTTTTTCGAATTCATGACGTGAAATCTGACAAGGTGAAATAAAATGGACAACAGAACGAGGATATGTATGATTAATGCTAAGTTTATTTACAAAGCAGAGGCTGCGGGTTAGATGGTCTGGTAATTGTGGTAAAGGTGGTCGGACTGGTTGTGTTGAGGGTTGGAGTGGTCGTGTCGATGGTTGGAGTCGAAGTGCAGACTTTCCGGTCGTGTCGATGGTTGGAAAGAGATTGCGGGCACTCCGGTCGAGTCGACGGTTGGACGTTGCAGTGCAGGCATTGATGATCGAGGTCGGTGTCGAAACCTCCCGTAGTAATTACAACCGATAGTATACGGGGAAGGTTGGTTGGTTGTTGTAGATGATCGCTGCTGGTCGGCTGGTCTGTTTTTGGACTGGACGTGTTGCGAGGGAACGAGGAGCTGGCGTTGCGATGTTGTTGGGCATATCGAATGTCCAGTGCTGGCGTTGCGTGTCTGCTGGCCGAGTCTGATATCGAAACCTCCCGTAGTAATCATAAACGTATTGTACAGGAAAGGTTACGGACGACGTGCGGGCAGCCAATAGGGGCGGAATGCCGAGAGTCGAACATGGGCAAGGAGCCAGAAGTAAGAATATGAAGTAAAGAGAGAAAGATCCAATTCGCGTCCAGTTGGCAGACAAAAAAATG
Source organism: Acanthosepion pharaonis (assembly GCA_903632075.3). Lineage (NCBI taxonomy): Eukaryota > Metazoa > Mollusca > Cephalopoda > Sepiida > Sepiidae > Acanthosepion > Acanthosepion pharaonis. The sequence continues at coordinate 2,546,871 of CAHIKZ030005544.1, forward strand.
GGAGCGTAACATAATACGCAGCCCGGGTCGGCGTCCTGGCCACAAAGGCAGGAGCCTGCGTACCGACCGTTCAGGCGCCCGGGTACCGACCGTTCAGACGCCTGGGTGCCGACCTTGAGATATTTACTTGACGCCCCACTGAGTCAGGATGTGACACAAGGTCAGTTTTTAACGTGGGGAACCCGAGTGTTTTCACTCGGGCCACTGGTCTAAGCTGGTCTTAGCAGGTCATAGATTGTCCAAGCTGGTCAGACCTTGAATTCGGCAGGAAGTCGCTGAGTTATGTTAAAGAAGACCAACAATAGACATGGTCTCTCAAAAATGCAAAAAAAAATCTCTAAAAATGAGTTGGGATTTGCTACGAAAAACAAAGGTCTAAAAATGCTAAGTGTATTACGACTAGTTTCGTAACATAAACTGAACTAAAAAATAATTAGCTCAATTCTAAAACTAAATTATCAGATTGTAGGGAACACGATCAAAAGGTCAAGGTCGAAAAAAACCCTGTTCTCTTCCGTTTTAGGGAGCGGCCAAAGGCGGCAGCAACAATAGCTAAGGTTCCCGAATACCCCTTTTAATGTCAGACTTTATATGAATAAAAACTCAATAAAGGGTCTTTTTCCAAGGCACGTTCGGAAAGTTAAACGGACGTAGGATCTTAAAGTTTTTATTCGCAAAATAATCCCGGGTCAGGTTAATTTGCGTCCCTAAAACAGTGGTTTTCAGCCTTTTTGCTGGTGCGGAACCACAAGGAAACATTCCAGTGACTCGAGCAACCCCTGCAATAAATTACTTTGATCTTTCCTCTTAATAAAAATATAAACATTTTGATGGAAAAAGTTTGTTTTATTAAGTTTGGGACCTTTTTTTATTCATACTATGCTATTTTGTTATTGATTTAGTGGAGGTACCTGAACACACATATCTACACAGGAGAATTAAAAATTACTCTCAATCATAGTACTTGTGTAACTTCTTTCGGAACCCCTGGGCTTTACTGGCGGAATGCTAGGGTTCCACGGAAGCCTGGTTGAAAACCACTTCCCTAAAAAGCCTAAAATCAATGAATGGCTTATTTATGTCAGGTACTTTAGGAGTTTAGGAGTCTACTCCGTTTGAAATAAAATTCATAAATTGATCCTGAAGAAAAAATTAAATAGTAATAGTGAGTCCTAAATTAATATATCTACCTTATAAATAAATATATTAAGACACAGGACTATACTGCCGATTTTGTTCTCGGCTTCTTCATAGGAAAGTAAAAGCAAAACAACTCAAAGTAGCAGACGGTCTTAAATTTAGTTGATAAAACCAAAATATAGTGTTCACAGATAAAACATTTATTTCAATAAAACAAAATTCCTGTGCATATTGTTCCATATGCCAAATAGTAACAAAACATAATGATAAACAATGATAAACAAAGGGATTTACTTACATTAATAATCCTATAGAATGTATCATTCTTTTAAACTGACAACTTAAACATCTTTTCTTTTTTCAACCTTTTCATTTTTTTTTTTACAATGAAAACTTGTTTTAAAATCTTTTTTAAAAGTCAATTTCTTAAGATACTTTTATCTTCTTTCTTCTACAAATTTATTGTATACTAGCAGTAGAGCCCGGCGTTGCCCGGGGATGTAACAGTAAGAGATAGATCAAGTATCGACCATCATAAAGACTGAAAAATAAAATTGACTTAATTGTCTTAATTAGTTTTTTTGTTTTTGTTTTTTTACGAATTGGTCAAACCCAAACACAAACAAAAACATTGTTTTCAATCTTTATGAGTCTATCGATTGAATAGAATTTTATTATAAACAACTGTCTTGTAAATGGAATTTGAAAAGCATTCTGAATGTAAAAATAAAGAAAAAAGTGTGCAAGACAATAAGAAACACTACCTGCCAAAAAAAAAAGTGAAGTTTTGTTGAAATCGGTTGAAAAATGTAGAAATCCGATCCCGTATATAATAAACGAACACACACACACACACACACACACACACACACACACACACACACACACACAGCCTGGGTTTTATAATAAGTATAACTGATATGAGTTGTCCCCTTTCATTCTTGTGACAGAATCGTGTTTTATCGTGTTTTCAAATTGATTTCGTGCAAAAAACAATTGTGTTTTTCCAATTTTGCGCTGTCAGAACCACCGCCAAGGTAATTTTACGTCGTCCTGTGAAGTTTTGTTGAAATCGGTTGAAAAATGTAGGAAATCCGATCCAATATATAAACGTACACACACACACACACACACACACACACACACACACACACACACACACACACACACAATCTGCGTTTTATAATAAGTAAGATTCCCTTTTTCTTCAAAAACATTTCCTTTTCTTCTTCAGAAATTCTTTTTCTCATTCCTTTTCTCTTTTTGGCGGGGGGTGGCTGAAAGGGAGAAATAAAAACACAACTCCTAACCTAGGCTAAGATCATATTTTAAAATGAATATCTATTTAAATATTTAAATAGAGAACGAGAATGGGACAGCAATAGAAATAAATCAATTCCCTGGAAAGTAACCTACTTTCATAGTTAGGGATTCCTAGTAAGACTCAACTGTATATGAAGAAAGTTTGCACAAAAATGCAGACAAAAACAATAGATAGTACACAAAGTTAATTTATGCCAAATTAACGACTTAAAGAATTAAGCCTGTTTAATTAAATAAATTAACAGGGCTTCGTATTTAAATAATTAAACCCCTAAAATGTCAGCGTTTATTCATTTGTTACCCCTTTTTTTAATAATTCTAACAACTGCACATGTTTTAATTTAGAACATATGTAGTTGTTAAGATTAATTAAAAGTTTTAATTAATAAGTTCGCCTTAATTACTTGCCTTTGCTTTTGTGGATTTTCGACAGAAATTTGTACAAGAAACTTTATTTTACTTTTTTTATTTTACATTCATCAGTCTGAGTAAATTAAATTTGAATAAATTTGAATGTAAATCGTGCATATTTTAAAACGATTCAAGTATAAATTAAATTAGATAATAAATAAATTCAAATACTTCGCACTTCATAAAATTTTCCTTCAACAATTCAAGTATTTGTAACTATCTCTTTTCGTTTACTTTTGAAAGTACGCAACCGGATATCCGTTCTGTGAACAATGAAATCTCTTAGCTTTGTTTTAAACATTTTTGAATATTATTTTGTGTCAGATCATTTAATCTGTTGTATGAACATTTCCTCTTTATGACAATTCATTAAAACAACGGATTTTAAAAATTTCTGATTTATTTTCCTGAAACGAGCTACTGACAAAAAGACTTACAACGTGTAAATTCGTAAATAAATTCCATTTTTTTTACTTCTATTAACTTTCTCGGCGTGGGTAAAGTGTACATTTTTTAACCATGAAATCCCACGCCGCTATATACATTGTAGTGGGCCGTGGCGGTTACCACTTGTTGAAGGTTCATGGCGTGGCTGTTATGTTGTTGATAGAAGTCAGACGTAGAAGAAACGCATGTAAGGTTCCGATTCTCCTGCTCGCCGGGCCCAACTACATAAAAAGGTTGGACTTTGATTAAGTCCAAAGAAGAAGGTAAAGAAAGCAAACAAAACACAAGACCGATAATATATGTATATACAAATATATAGTAATAACAAGTTTTAATACATAGAAACAGTACAAAGGACGAAGTGCGTGTGAATATTCTGTATGTGCGTGCGTGTGTGAATATTCTGTATGTGCGTGCGTGCGTGTGTGTGTATTGTGTTTAGCGTGTTTCCACGCTATCCCTTGTTAGCGCCTACATTTCGAGGTTGATAGCTGAAATCCTGAAGGAAAAAGAGAAATTTACCTCAAGGTGTCGGTGCACAGGCCTGAAGGAAAAAGAGATAGAGGCGAAAAGTCAGCGGCTATTTATAGCCAGGGAAGAGAGACCTCTGGTGAAAGGGTTAACGGAGTGAAGGAGGAGTTAACTCCGACAACATACACGCTCAATGAAATTGATATGAAAATCTGTATTAAAAAAATACAATTATGGCACAAGGCCGAAAAGGTGGATTGGGTAGAGGCTGGTCTTCACTATCTTATACGTAGCTAATCCGATTCACGACCCATTCACTTGTTACAATTTCCTCATTCATCATAAAAACTCGTCCGTCACCAATCAATCCTCTATACACCATAATACCGCTTCCTCTCAGGGGGGACCTACAAAACGCACCCAGAGATTTAAAAATTTGGTGCTTTGTGGGGACGGCTTAACCTCTAGGTAAAAGGAAGTGTGCAGCTATTTGATGTAATTTTTCTGATTCTGTCCTCATTTAAACTTGATATATTTTCTAATAAACGTAATATTTTAAATGAACGAACAATTTAGATTTTAAATTTGATCATCTTTTTGTTAGCGAAGCAATTGAGGGTGTGAAATAGATGTAATGAAACAGTTTAAAAAAAAAAAACAAAAAAAAAACCTGTCGCCAACTGAAAGCATGAAATCAGCTTTTGTTAAAAATAGCGAGCTTCACTGACAGGATGTGTTACTCTTGCATGACAACACAAGATCACATGTTGTAAAAAGCCCACGCAGGAAAAGATTTTGGGCTCTGACTACAAAGGTTTAGCCTCGATCACTCTTCTCACCTGATCTCGATTACAACATTACCTGGTAAATGATTTTCCCTCGAAAACTAAAGAATCTTATATTCGAGGTATTAATAACTTACCTGTTCAAAAGGATTATGTAATCACAAATGAATATAAATATTTCCGTGATTGATCTTAACTCAATTTTATGTCTATGGTGGTTGGTGGAGGTTAGCTTACGACAATCTCCGTTTCCACCATAGATAGATTTGGTCTTGTATAAAGACTGAAAGAAAATGCTTACATAATAAAATATAGGGTTAATAATACAAATATAAAATTTGTCACTAGGCTAATTGATACAGCAGCTCTACTCCAGAGTTTTGTAGATGAATCTTTGTTTGTGTAATTGCTCCGTCCACTCGTCAAGAGGTATCAGCAAAAATATATACTGAAAAATAGAGGGAATGTTGAAAGTTCTATAAATAAAATAGTTAATATGGATAAAATGGGAAAAGAGAACATGTGCCTCTCTTATTCTTTAAGTTGAATAAGGCGCAAACAAATAAAACTTAACCACTACAGTATAACCCGGATATAAGAGAAGTTGTCGGGACCGGATAAGAAGTCTCTTATATCCGGGTTTCTCTTATATCCGGGTTTGGTCTATTTTATATACATTAACACAGGCTCTAATTTGGGACCAGAGAAAATCTCTCTTATACCCGGGTTTCTCTTATATCAGGGTCTCTTATATCCAGGTTACACTGTATATGAAATTTAAAAGAACAAACATTTAGAAAAAAGAAAGAAAAACAAATACAAAATTTATATATATATATATCTTGCATAAAAAGTTCCTTTTGTGTGCTTTATACAAAATGTAAGGTTAGATAACAAATCATATATACAAGAGAAAAAAGAGTGAAAATAATAAAACAAATTTCGAGGAAGCAAAAAAAAAAAAAAATAGACAAAAACAGAAAATACAAAAGTGGACACACCTAATTTGTACGACGAAATAGGAATGTCTCAGAACAAATAGGTTTGGTTTGAACTGGTTGGTGTCACAGAGACCTTTTTATGTTTTTCCTTAAAAGAAGAGTTCAATTTGAGATTTTAGTTTCTTTGAAATATTTTCTTTAGGAGCAGGCCAAATAAATTTCATTCCTTGAACTTAAATCTGCTTTCCGGTTGAGATTTCGTTGTTGACTCATCTTTCTTTCTCCGCAGTGATTTATGACTCCCTTCTGCTTTGACACTTCCTTGAAGTTTGGATCTTTCCTGAGTTTATCAGCGGGCGAGTCTCCTTTTATGGGGAAATATGAGGCTCCCAGAGACCCTAATTCCAAAATTTACAAGGGGATGAAACCATATCAGTACATGCGATAAAATATTTTTTTTCAAATTCAAAAATAATCAGTAACAATTCACAAAGGCGAAACAATTTTGGCGGTTTTTAACCGCCAATTCTAAAAATAGAGATTTTCACATAACTGTAGCAATCTTTTTTACAAATCGTCTGCTCTTCGTTAGAATACACTTTTCTTCAAAGAAAGCAAGTAATAAAAAAAAAAACTTAGAGGATTATATTTATTTATTACACCTTTAACTAATGACTAACTTTATTTTATTTTTAAAGCACTAAAATATAAAATGTTTATAGTTTAAGAGTTCAAATATAAAAGTCCTGGTGCATAGCTGAGAGAGGGAGAGAGAGAGAGAGGGAGGGAGAGAGAGAGAGAGGGGGTCTGGGAGAATGTAGAATAAAATGTATGTATACAAATATAGCAGCCGCCTGCTTTAAAAGGAGAATAAAAGAAAGTATGTACACAGTGTAACCCGGATATAAGAGACCCGGATATAAGAGAAACCCGGATATAAGAGAAATTTTCTCTGGTCCCAAAGTGTTCCCATACTTACCTAAACAAAATAGACCAAACCCGGATATAAGAGAAACCCGGATATAAGAGAGTTGTCGGGACCGGAGATGAAGTCTCTTATATCCGGGTTTGGTCTATTTTATATACATTAACACAGGTTCTAATTTGGGACCAGATAAAATCTCTCTTATATCCGGGTATCTCTTATATCCGGGTCACACTGTATTTTTATTTTCCATCTCGTTATATACTTCAGTATCTGTCTTGGAGAGGGGAATTAACAAGAGATAATTGATAACGGACATCCATTAGACATGGTACGTGGAACTAGAACAGTCTACCCCAGTGATCGAATTAAAGGGTTCAGTTCGACATTCCAACCACCTGAAGAAGGCCGGAGCGTACAACGGCTGAAACATTATAATAAATAATGCAACAAAGATGAGGATGATTATTCGAACAAATGTAAATAGTGCCGTTATATATATATATATATATCTAGAGGTCCGTTTCGAAAGTGCTGCTTCAATTCTCATTGGCTCATGATTCAGTCAGTTATGTTCCATGCGTGATACACGCTTAGGCGATCATGTATCTTTCAATACATGTCTGGCGAGGCAGATTTTTCCTGCGGTAGACCAGTTGCCATCAAAGGCTATAGACCCTGGTCTCTCCTACTATTTACCCATAGCTGGGCGGAGGAGGAGAAGAGGATTTATACCTTTCCCAAGGGTATTAGCAAGTAAATGAATTTCAGTCAGTTATGTTCCATGCGTGATACCGCCAGGTTCATGTATCTTTCAATACATGTCTGGCGAGGCAGCTGCGGTAGAGTTGCCATCAAAGGCTATCTTTCTACTTTTTCCATAGCTGGGCGGAGGAGGAGAAGAGGATTTTATACCTTTCCCAAGGGGCAAATAAACCAGTTATGTTCCATGCGTGCCATAGGGTGATCATGTATCTTTCAATACATGTCTGAGGCAGATTTTCCTGCGGTAGACCAGTTGCCATCAAGGCTATAGACCCTGGTCTCTCCTACTATTTACCCATAGCTGGGCGGAGGAGGAGAAGAGGATTTATACCTTTCCCAAGGGTATTGCAAGTAAATGAATTTTATTTATGTTCCATGTGATACACGCTTAGGGTGATCATGTCTTTTCAATACATGTCTGGCGAGGCAGATTTTTCCTGCGGTAGACCAGTTGCCATCAAGGCTATAGACCCTGGTCTCTCCTACTATTTACCCATAGCTATTTATACCTTTCCCAAGGGTATTAGCAAGTAAAATGAATTTCAGTCAGTTATGTTCCATGCGTGATACACTTAGGTGATCATGTATCTTTCGATCATGCCATACCCTGGTCTCTCCTACTATTTACCCATAGCTGGGCGGAGGAGGAGAAGAGGATTTATACCTTTCCCAAGGGTATTAGCAAGTAAATGAATTTCAGTCAGTTATGTTCCATGCGTGATACACGCTTAGGTGATCATGTATCTTTCAATACATGTCTGGCGAGGCAGATTTTTCCTGCGGTAGACCAGTTGCCATCAAAGGCTATAGACCCTGGTCTCTCCTACTATTTACCCATAGCTGGGCGGAGGAGGAGAAGAGGATTTATACCTTTCCCATTAACAAGTAAATGAATTTCAGTCAGTTATGTGCGTGTGCTTAGGGTGATCATGTATCTTTCAATCATGTCTGGCGAGGCAGATTTTTCCTGCGGTAGACCAGTTGCCATCAAAGGCTATAGACCCTGGTCTCTCCTACTATTTACCCATAGCTGAACAAGTAAATGAATTTCAGTCAGTTATGTTCCATGCGTGATATGATCATGTATCTTTTACATGTCTGGCGAGCAGATTTTTCCTGCGGTAGACCAGTTGCCATCAAAGGCTATAGGGGGCGGAGGAGGAGAAGAGGATTTATACCTTTCCCAAGGGTATTAGCAAGTAAATGAATTTCAGTCAGTTATGTTCCATGCGTGATATAGGTGATCATGTATCTTTCAATACATGTGCAGATTTTTCCTGTAGACCAGTTGCCATCATAGACCCTGGTATGGGCGGAGGAGGAGAAGAGATTTATTTCGATGTTCCATACTTAGGTGATCATGTATCTTTGACTATGGTAGACCAGTTGCCATTTTTTTCCCATAGCTGGGCAGAGGAGGAGAAGAGGATGCCATACCTTTCCCAAGGGTATTACCAGTAAAATGAATTGCCAGTCAGTTAACGCTTAGGCGATCATGTATCTTTCAATACATGTCTGGCGAGGCAGATTTTTCCTGCGGTAGACCAGTTGATCAAACTATAGACCCTGGTCTCTCCTACTATTTACCCATAGCTGCGGAGGAGGAGAAGAGGATGTTTATACCTTTCCCAAGGGTATTAGCAAAGTAAATGAATTTCAGTCAGTTATGTTCCATGCGTGATGCTTAGGTGATCATGTATCTTTCAATACATGTCTGGCGAGGCAGATTTTTCCTGCGGAGAGTTTTATACCTTTCCTGGGCGGAGGAGGAGAAGAGGATTTATACCTTTCCCAAGGGGGTAGCAAGTAAATGAATTTCAGTCAGTTAGTTCCATGCGTGACTTGGGCCATGTATCTTTTCAATACGTCTGATAGTTGCCATCAAGGCTATGACCCTGGTCTCTCCTACTATTTACCCAGCTGGGCGGAGGAGAGAAGAGGATTTATACCTTTCCCAAGGGTGATAGCAAGTAAATGAGTCAGTTATGTTCCATGCGTGATACAGATTTTTTTTCAATACATGTCTGGCGAGGCAGAATTTTTTCTGGGGTAGACCAGTTGCCATCAAAGGCTATAGACCTGGTCTCTCCTACTATTTTAGCTGGGCGGAGGAGGAGAAGAGGATTTTACCTTTCCCAAGGGTGCAAGTAAAATGAATTTCAGTCAGTTATGTTCCATGCGTGATACACGCTTAGGCGATATGATTTTTTTTTCTGATCAGTAGACCAGTTGCCATCAAGGCTATAGACCCTGGTCTCTCCTACTATTTACCCATAGCTGGGCGGAGGAGGAGAAGAGGATTTATACCTTTCCCAAGGGTATTAGCAAGTAAATGAATTTCAGTCAGTTATGTTCCATGCGTGAGGGATCATGTATCTTTCAATACATGTCTAGGAGGGCAGATTTTTCCTGCGGTAGACCAGTTGCCATCAAAGGCTATAGACCCTGGTCTCTCCTACTATTTACCCATAGCTGGGCGGAGGAGGAGAAGAGGATTTATACCTTTCCCAAGGGTATTAGCAAGTAAATGAATTTCAGTCAGTTATGTGCCATGCGTGATACACACTTATGCGATCATGTATCTTTCGATACATGACTGACGAGGCAGATTTTTTTTTTCCCGCAGTAGGGTGCCATTTCTTTCTGTGGTAGACCAGTTGCCATCAAAGGCTATAGAACCTGATCTCTCCTGCTATTTACCCATAGCGAGTGGGGGAGAAGCAGAAGAGGATGCATACCTTTCCCAAGGGTATTAGCAAGTAAATGAATTTCAGTCAGTTATGTGTCACACGTGATACACACTTAGGCGATCATGTATCTTTCGATACATGACTGACGAAGCTGATTTTTTTTCCCGCAGTAGGTTGCCATTTCTTTCTGCGGTAGACTAGTTGCCATCAAAGACTATAGAACCCGGTTTCTCCTGCTATTTACCCATGGTTGGGATATGATTAGTGACCTTATATCCTACTTGGGAACAGATCTTATTTCTGATTCGCTCGGGATTGGTTGGTCGAAATATGATTGCATGACGTAGCGATTCTGAATATACAGCTATTTTTAAAGATGGTTAAATTTTTGCCTACGTGTTTTTAATTATTCATTTTTCTATCACTACATATCTCTACCATAAGCAACATTTATTTTATAATAAAAAAAGATCCTTCGTTTGTGTGTGTGTGTATATGTGCCTGGTTTAAACTCCAAAACTACAATAAACCCTTAAAACCACATATATTCTGATTCAACATATTTCAAAGAAGGTTATGATAAATAACCTCATGTACTTTTTATATATAAGCGAAGTTATTTGTAAATTAAAACATATGTAACAGCATTAGTGTTATGGTCCAGGTTAGGACCAAGGAAGAACAACACGAACACAAGAGTAGAAATAACGAAGGTATATTATACGAAATAATAATACAAGATGTAGAAGGTGTTAGTATGACTGTCAGTCTGGTTTGGAGTGAACTACTATCGGTTCGACTCGATTCGATATTTACTTGCTCCCCCAACCCACCATGGAAAGATGTGGCACAAGGCTGAGTTTTACGTAGGTTTTCCGAGCTTGTAGGCTCGGCCAAAAAATGCCCGTATAAACTGTAAAAACAGAATCGGGGTTGGTCAACCTCCCCGAACGAGACTCTGCCCTTCGGCGGAGCCTCGTCCGGGTTCCTCTCTGCTCAGAGGCAGAGAGTTCGACGGTCAAGCCGAGAAGCTCGGTTCGATTCGGTATCTAGCCACCCCCACGAGGGTTGCATGTGGCACAAGGCCAAGTTTAACGTGGGTTTCCCGAGCCCGTAGGCTCGGCCTAAAAATGCCCGTAGAACCCGTAGAAACGGGATCGGGTTAGTCAACCTCCCCGAACGAGACTCTGCCCTTCGGCGGAGCCGCGTCCGGGTTCCTCTCTGCTCAGAGGCAGAGAGTTCGACCGTCAAGCCGAGAAGCTCGGCTCGCTTCGACCCTCTCTCTTGAGAGGCGTAGTATACATAGTGTTAGGAAGAGTTCATTCTGTAGTTATATGTAAGGACCCATTACAATTAGAAAACATAGAAATAATATACCAATATTTTACCGTTTACAGTTTATCTCGACCTCATTCAATTATTTTTTTTAAAATAAACAGTAACAAAATTTAACGTATCATGGATGAATTAGAGATTAGTGATAAAATAGAATGAAGAATCTGCAATGTTATTGGTCCTGATCTGGCATCTCGACTTCAGTCTAAGGCTTATTATTTATATTAGTTATAAGGACAAGTCCTTGGAAAATTTAAATCGGCAGGTTTTTTTTTTATCAAACAGAATCCCCAGTTACAGAAAGTCTGCTTTGAATTGTAAAATAAAAAATGCAATAAAACTAAGACATTATTTAATTAGAAAAGCTTTTAATTGTTTTTATGGATAAGGCATATTATGGACATTGTCTTAAGAAAAGATTTTTTTCGATGAAAAATTAATTTTTACAGGAATTGTTTTCCTTTTCTTAAAATTTTAATTATAATAATTTATAAAGTTTTAAATCTTTTAAAATTCTGCATTGATTGTAGCTGTTAAGTGATATTGTTATTGAGTAAAAACTATATTTACTAAACATAAAAGGAAACGCTTACCACAATTCAGTGACCCCAAATATTTTAAAAAGAATTTTGATTATGTGTGTGTATAAATGTGGCGATTTTTGTAAATATGGATGTCCATATATGACATTATTAGAAAATAAGCGCGTTAACTATAGTAAGTTTAGAATTAATTGGTAATTTTCTAACAAGCGTCTTCGTAACTAAGAGTATAAAACCAGAGTAAAATTTGATAAAATATTAGATTATTTATTTAATTATCACTTTTTTTTCTATTCTTTTTGGAGGGGTAATTAATGGTTTAATTTTGCTGTTCCTGAATTGAGTATTAAAAGGAAAAAAGACGTTCATAAAAAAGAGGAAAAGCTGATATCAATGAAATAATTATGTTGGTGAAATAGGTTTTTAACGAATATTTGTACAGATGGATTCTTATAAATGTTTAGCTTGGCACTCCTAACAACGTTTGCAAAGTGCTGGAGCAGCACAACGTAAACAGTATTCATTTAGTCGGGAAGATTATTTTTATTTTTTTATTATCTTTACTTTTATCGCGGGATTTTGGGATCGGCAAAAAAGACTAAATTTCAAATGGAAACAGGATGAAATAACCAACTGGTGCAGCTAAAAAGAAAAAAAAAACAAACAAACAAAAAAGACGTTACATGTAGTCGACAAACTTTTTACAAAGTGACCTCATTTTCAAAGCCATTCTCGTTGACAAGATGCGAGTCACTTTTTTCATCCGAAAGTAATAACTTGACTTTTTATTTTATTTCAAGTCACAATACACTGAGAATTAATTTGAGCGCCTCGATATTTTCTAGTTTAAAGACATAATTTCATAATAAGCTAATATGGGGAATTTGAGTGGCCTTCATATAAGATTCCCACGTAACGGATGCAGGCGTAGTAATAATAAAAGGATAGAACGCAAGATAGACTTATGATTTGTACAAATTATATTAATCAATACTAAAAATTGGTCCCTGCAAACCTAATGATGTCTGCGACCAAACTTACCTGCTGAGGATGAGATGATGTTCTCGCCATCTACGGATTCTGTGGTGATAAGAGTGTAGAGATGACCCGTTCAGCATGTGGTCAATCCGAAGATTGTAAAGCGTTATTCAAAAAAGTTAGAAAAGTGCACCAATAAGCAGCTGTAAGCTGATTGGGTAACCTTAAACTGCCACGGTCAGATAATTATATAATATGTTATTTCTCATGCTAATTAGTGAAGTTAATTATAGCAGTTGGATATTGTGAGATTAAAAACATTGTAATGTAATATTATTATTGAGTTTGTTTTTATTTTGATAAATATTACAACTAGCTGACGAGTATCAATTACTAATTGAAATTAGTTATTAGTAGTATTAATTTAGTAGTATTAATTACGAATATAATCCTGTTGTGCGCATGTCCCTAGTTCGTTGCGTCAAAATCAAACGTGAACATTACCAAATTCAGATAAATTTGTAATAGAAAACTATTTAAAAGTAAAATTGAACTAACTTAGAAAACTAGAAGAGCAATAACATTTACAAGACAAGTAGTACCTAACGTAAGCTATAATATAGAAATATATGTGAAAAAAATTTCAACCCTGTGCCCCTTATGAGCGAAGACATTATCAAATCAAACAATGAATTGTTCTGTGTAACTAATGAGAGAACTGTCTCAAACATAATTGAAAATACCATTTTTTTTCATATTTGTTTTTTACTTTATCATCCATATTTGATCTTTGAATCATATATATATATATATATATATATATATATATATATATGTGTGTGTGTGTGTGTGTGTGTGTGTGTGTTATGTCGAAAGTGCTCTGTAAACTACTCGATAAAGTAATGTGTAACAATATGGTAATTTTCTCTTCCTTTAATAATGACACTAAAAATGTTGTCCTTGGATTTGAAAGGATCAAACTGAAAATAAGTAGACAAAACTTGTCTAAATTATTATAATATATATATATATATATATATATATATATATATATATATTTCATATATATTCATATAAGTAGACAAAACTTGTCTAAATTATTCAATGAAAATATATATATATATATATATATATTTCATTGAATAATTTAATAATTTATATATATATATATATATATATATATATATATATATATATATATATATATATATATTATATATATATATTTCATTGAATAATTTAGACAAGTTTTGTCTACTTATTTTCAGTTTGATCCTTTTCAAATCAAGGACAACATTTTTGTGTCATTATTAAAGGAAGAGAAAATTTATGTTGTTACACATACTTTATCGAGTAATTTACAGAGCACTTTCGACATAACACAAGTATCATCATCAGAGCGTTGATTATTTCAACATATATATTTCAAGACAAATTTTCTCTCTTCCTTTCATAATGGTAACAAAAAAATCTTGTCCGTGAATATGAAAGATCCGATTAAAAATAAGTTGAAAAAAACTTGTCTAAATTATACAATGAAACATGTCACAATGAAACATATACACAATACATACACACACACTTATATATATATATATATATATATACATAACGTCATCCACCGACAGAATGTTTCGCTGTTTCACAGCTGATCAGTGTGGCTCTAGCTAGGAGCGAAACCCGACTGAATTTATTTATTTTTTAGAAACACACACAGTGACCGACAGTGACTCAATTCGCTTTTTTGCGAAGAGTCTTGCTATATTAGCTATAATAGTCACTGTTTAGTGTTTACAAATCCACACCTCCTCCCCAGAGAGTTCAACTGAAATTTATTTTTCAGGATCCAATATTAAAATTCACCACAAATGAGGCACTGAAACATTAAAAGATAGGTTTGGCATCAATCTGGACACTGATTAGGAAATAGTCTGATGTGCCTAGTGGACGTAAAACTTTTGCTAAACATTTATCAAGGCAGGAGTTTAGGAAAAAGTCGAGGAGTTTAGCCTAATGTCCCGTCGTGTCCGGGACCTGGGTAGGTTCACCGATGATCTGGGTTAGTTCATAGCCGATAGAGAAGTCTCTGCAATATCTGCCTTCAACATCGGTTTTGTTGGAGTGAACTAGCCACTATTCATGGTGTATTGATGTCACCGCAGATATGAACGCTGGCCGAGTGAAATTGAGTAAGGATATTGTCAATCTTTTCAGGTATCCGATCGAAGATTACTGTCCCTTCGTCCTGGGGACGGTAGAGAGCAAAGACGAATGTGGTACTATGTGTCACGCTGAAGCACATATTCTGAAAATCGGTTTCTTCGGTTTTTTTTTTAGCGTCCCTGTTATCGTCTTTGATGTAAGCTCCGGGTCCGTGACAATATAGGTGATCATGTCTGGCTATGGGAGGCGAGTTGCCCCAGATTATGAACTTCCATAGTGCACATGAGGCATTGATACTGGTTTTAGAAAGGAGCAGGAGTTCTGGTTTAGTTTGGAGAAGATAGTATTCCACTTCTGGAAAGATGAAACGTAGACCCCTCACAATGATGTAGGAGATGGTCTAAGTGATATATACTTTGTTTCTTTTAGGTTGGGTTTGATAGCTTTGTTCATTTGTATTTTGACTGGTTTCATTTTGCATTCAGTCATAAATTAGAATTTGTGATACCCCGCTACACGAGCTAAGCGAACAAAGAGAAAAAAAAAAGAATTCCCTCTAAACAGATACACATACACAATTAGAAATACACATTACAATCGGATGTTCGCTTATACATACAAGAATCTTCATAAACCCACATAAACATAGAATTATAATGTAATGTCAATCGATATCTCCAGTTGTCTTGATCTATCCACTATCCTTCTCCTCATCCTTTCCTCTGTCGCTATTTATCGGTCTCCCCACGAGAACTGAATGTGGCACAAGGCCGAGTTTAATGTGGGCCTTCCGAGCCCGTAGGCTCGGCCAAAAATATAGCCTTCGAACCCGCCTAGTCGGGTTCAAGGCCTGTCTACATCCCCGAACGAAACCTTGCCCTTCGGCAAAGATTCGTCCGGGTTCCTCTCTGCTAATGCAGAGAGTTCGACAGACGGCGCTGTAACTTAATACAGCTATCCTTTCCTCTATTACTCCTATCTGATCTTGCTCCA
Source organism: Acanthosepion pharaonis (assembly GCA_903632075.3). Classification (NCBI taxonomy): domain Eukaryota; kingdom Metazoa; phylum Mollusca; class Cephalopoda; order Sepiida; family Sepiidae; genus Acanthosepion; species Acanthosepion pharaonis. Next base: position 2,562,780 of record CAHIKZ030005544.1, read on the forward strand.
AATCTTCTGTAACCCCTTGCGTCCTAGTGGCTTCCCGCCTTGCTTAGGGTGAAACGCTTAAAAAAAATCTACGGTTCTAACATACGTGACACGTGTCAGACCAATGTGACGTTTTCATAAAGAAAAGAAAGAACAGAGGATTATGACCAAGATCGATATTAAGCATAACATTTCATGAATGAAAATTATATAGTCCTGTGTGGCTATAGTGGGGCGGGGTTATTCTCCGGCAAGTTTCACGGTGTCACCCAATCAACGCTTTCTGCAGCCACGTTGCAGTGAAAGATTAAAAAAATATATTTTTTATCTCGAGGAGAAATTATAAAAATATTTTTTTATTAATTTTAAACTATATTGCCATTGAAGAATTTCCGGGCTTAGAAAACGTGACTTATAGCTTCTATTAAAAGAATTTTGTTGACGTCATGATTGTCTCGGCCTAAAAACAAGCAGTCACCTTGACCCTGTAATATTTTCGATGTCTTACCTACGTGGCTCATAGTGGCGGCCTGGTATCACGACTCTTTCCGGCAATCAACACCCAGCCCTTCTTGAAATACTCAGGTTGGGGATGTAATCACCACCAGCCAATCAATCACTTTAAAGTTGTCGTCACGAGGACCTTACGAGGCCTATTTAAGTTTTTATTTGTGCTGAAATAACTCACGAGTGGGAGTCGAATATTACTGCCTTCATACCATATTATCTGCGGAAAAAGTAAACAACTCTGGATTCAAACCCAACATATAAGCAGTGATTTCAGAGACATCAAATTCACAATCGCATCCAGCTACTAAACCTCAAGGCTCAAGAAACCCTTCATCCAAATACATCAGCGATACGGGAAGGCCACTCTCGAACTGAAGTATTCTTTCTCTTACTTTCCCATTTTCTATCTTTGGAACTTTTTTTTTTGTAAATTAACAATATCGAAGATTAATGTGTTGGAGTTAGCTCCTCCTCAGCTCCTTAACTCTTCACCAGGGGTCTCTCTATCAACTGGCTATAAATACTGGCTGACCCTTTGCTTCGATCTTTTTTTCCTCCGGCCTTGGGCCTTATACCACCTCGCAGATGTGAGCTCTCACAGATACAGCGTTTCCCAAATTCTGGGAACACGCTAAGAACAATACACGTACGTACGAACACTCACCACAACACACACACACATAATATTCACCACACGCACTCAATGTAACTGTCCATGTGCTTGTAACTTGTACTTGTTGTTAATACATATATTTGTTTACATATATTTATCGGTCTTGTTTGTTTTTCCTTGTCTTCTTTAGACCTAATTAAAGTCCAACTTTCTCATGTAGTTGGATCAGCTAGCAGGAAATTTTAACCCACGTGTGTTTTACATTCTCATCACCATCGCCACGGTCTGCTACAAATGCATTTGTTTACAACGTATGTTCGGGAATTTACCAGTTTTTTTTTTTGTTTTTTTTTTGACATCCACGTGTTATTATTGTTCTTCTTTGAAAGTGTGTTTCTTCCTCCTCAAGGTTAATTTGATTGATCTTGTGTTATTTGTAATGGAAAGGTCTTGTTTCTTTTATAATGTGCATGAATATAATGGTTCTCCTTATTTCATTAATTCTTATTATTGGCCTAAAATTTCACATTTTCAGCTCGTCTGTATAACCCGAATAACAGGTTCTTTTGCTATAAACCATTTATAATTTGTCGGAGTTATCTCTACCTTAATTCCCAAATTGTCACTGGGTGTCATTCTCCCTATACTATAAATACTGGACGATTTCTTGCCTCATTCTCTTTTTCATTTCTTCATTTCAGCGACTACAATGTAAGCTCTCTTAGAAGATCCGCGTCTTCCCATTTGTGGGAGACGCCATAAACATTATACACACATACACGTACGTACGAACATTCACCAAAGAACAGACACCAATGTTTACACACACACTAATGTTATTGTTCATTGTAAAATTGTTTTGTTTAATACATATATTTGCTTATATATATATATATATATATATATATATATATATATATATATATATATATATCGGTTTTGTTTGTCTTCTTTATCTTCAGTTGGACTTAATTCAAGTCCGACCATTTTTCTTGTAGTTGGACCTTTTAATATTCTACCAGGAGTTACACACGTGTTTCTAATACAACAACACGCAAACACACCCGGTCCACTACAAATTCTCCACCCGTATCTTCCGTGTGGCTATTATGGTATATAGAGATGAAGTAATGTCAAATTTACTGTTTATAGTACTATTTATTGTTGACTCCATTTGGTTACAGTGTTTAAAATGGTTGACTATCGTCATAATTTCTTTTTATGTGATTTGAGAGTTCAAACAGGGGTTTTGTGTTTCTTCTGCTTGGTGGAAATTAATTTGTTGCATTCATCCTTTCTTCTTCTTTCTCTTCGGGAGTTGTACGTCAGTCGAAATTTGGAAATCTTCAAAAATCAACGTCAATTTTGTAAAACACAGTCTAATTAGTTGACAATTCTTTTCATGTTCAAAAAAAAAAAAAAGAAAAAAAGAAAAGAAGAAAAGGGAAACAAAAAACTCAACTTCCGATAAATTCGCGGGTGGTTTTTCCCCTTAGATACGATTCAGTGAAGGCAACAATGTAAAGATATCAGCTATACTGGATGCATCGAAGCGACAACAGGTAACCATTGTTAAACGTCATTTCTTGAGGATGAAAGAAAGTGAAAAAAAAAAAAAAAATGACCACCTATCTCCACTTATCTCTTCGATATTATCGTTCATTAAGAAAAAGCAATGTTTCAACAAATGTAACAGAACTATCTTCTATTTCGCATAACATATTTCTGGGAACCAAAGATAGTGTTGCTGAGCTGCTTCTCAGTTATGTGCCATGCATGATACACGCATAGCCGATCATGTACCTTTCGATACATGACTGACGAGACAGATTTTTCCCGCAATAGGTTGCCATTTCTTTCTGCAATAGACCAGTTGCAACCCAAGGCTATAGAATCCAGTGTCTTCTGCTATTTACCCATAGCTGGGGGGGGGGGGAGAAGAAGAGGATTCATGCCTTCCCAAGGGTCAGTCCGTCAGTTATGTGCCATGCATGATACACGCATAGCCGATCATGTACCTTTCGATACATGATTGACGAGGCAGATTTTTTTTCCCAAAGTAGGTTGCCATTTCTTTCTGCAGTAGAGCAGTTGCCATCCAAGGCTATAGAACCTGGGCTCTCCTGCTGTTTACCCATAGGTGGGGGAGAAGAAGAGGATTCATACCCTTCTCAAGGGTCTTTCAGTCAGTTATGTGACGTGCGTTTTACACGCTTAGGCGATCATGTACCTTTCGATAAATGACTGACGAGGCAGTTTTATTTTTCCACAGTAGGTTGTCATTTCTTTCTGCAGTAGACCAGTTGCCATCCAAGTCTCTAGAACCCAGTCTGTCCGGCTATTTACTCATAGCTGCGGGGAGAAGAGGATTCATACCTTTCCCAAGGGTATTAGCACGTAAGTGAATTTCAGTCAGTTATGTGCCATGCATGATACATGCTTAGGCGATCATGTAACTTTCGATACATGACTGACGATGCAGATTTTTTTCCCGAGTTTGTTGCCATTTCTTTCTGTGGTAGACTAGTTGCCATCCATAGCTATAGAACCCGGTCTGTCCAGCTATTTACCCATAGCTGGGGGGGGAGAAGAAGAGGATTCATACCTTTCCCAAGGGTATTAGCATGTAAGTGAATTTCAGTCAGTTATATGTCATGCGTGATACATGCTTAGGCGATCATGTACCTTTCGATACATCACTGACAAGGCAGATTTTTTCCCTCTGCAGTAGGTTGCTATTTCTTTCTGCGGTAGACCAGTTGCCATCCAATTCTATGGGAGCAGGTCCTGCTATTTACCCATAGCTGGGGGGAGAAGAAGAGGATTCATACCTTTCCCAAGGGTATTAGTGAATGTAATGGATTCCACTGGAATTCAAAGTTGGACTAAAAGAAATAACAAGCAAATTTTACACATGACGTGTTTTCATTATTTGTAGGGGTGATAGGAAAAGGAAAAAAAAATTCAACAGGGCGGAGATATTTTCATGTGTTTTTTTTTATATGTATGGTTATGTAATGATTAACAAGAAAGAAAATGTAATTGTATGCGAGCAAAAATATCTGAAAAGAAAACATTAAAATCTCGCTATTGTGTATGTCTGTATGTGTGTGTGATAAACGCGTGGGGGAGTGCGTTGTGAAAAAGTTCAGTAATTCTGGAAAGATATCTCTAAGCCAAGGACAATTTCCGTGTCGGTGTTGCTACTACCAATTGCTGAAAAGAAATAAAGAAAAAAAAAGAAAGGCACATTTTTTATCACTATTTAACACCGCCACCTAACGGCGTTTTGGCAAAACAAGTGGGGATAATCCTATAAAACAAAAGGTTCAACGAATCTTGTTTAATGATAAGATAACGTTTATCCTGTAGCCTTTTATATACAGTTTTAAAAATATTTCTTCAACCTTTAAAAAGCCGTGAATTTCTTTCGGCCTTTCAAAATTTATCTCCTTTTGCATAGTTTTTTTAAAAAAAATTTTATCATTTTCCTTTAACACGTAATTAGTGTGAATAACTAACAAACTTTATACATTGAGCACAGCGTTTTTCATTTCTCTTTTTAATCTCCTTTTTTGGTATCATCTTTATATTTTCAAAAGTTTGAAACTTTTGCAATTTAATTTTTTATAATTCTGCCAGTTACATTTAAACGACAAATATTGAAATCATACTTATCATAAAACCCAGGTTATGTGTGTGTGTGTGTCTGTTCGTTTATATATTGGATCGGATTTCTTACATTTTTCAACCGATTTCAACAAAACTTCACATGACTACGTAAAATTACCTTGCGGTGGTTCTGACGGCGCCAAAATTTGGAAAAACACAATTGTTTTTGCGCTAAATCAATTTGAAAACACGATTAAGAGACATCACTGTCGCCAGAATGAAAGGGGAACAACTGATATCGAGGTATACTTATTATAAAACCCAGGTTGCTTGTGTGTGTGTGTGTGTGTGTGTTCGTTTATATATGGGATCGTATTTCCTGCATTTTTCAACCGATTTCAACAAAACTTCACTTTTTTGGCAGGTAGTGTTTCTTATTGTCTTGCACACCTTTTTCTTTATTTTTACATTCAGAATGCTTTAAAAATTCCATTTACAAGACAATTCTTTATAATAATATTCTATTCAATCGGTAGACTCATAACGATTGAAAACAATGTTTTTGTTTGAGTTTGGGTTTGACCAATTCGTAACAAAAAAAAAAAAAAAAACTAATTAAGACATGCGTGTCCGTCAACCTTAAACAATAATCTTTGTCAATTTTATTTTTCAGTCTTTATGATGATCGATACTTGATCTATCTCACTGTTACATCCCCGGGCAACGCCGGGCTCTACTGCTAGTAGTGAATAATTCTTCATAGGTTGATTATAATTTTTTTAGGGTACAGTATTTACTGTCTCCCCACCACCACTAGGACGAGATGTGACACAAGATTTATTTTTAGGTGGGGACCCGAGCGCGTACACCCGGGACAGGAACAAAAATTCCCCTCAGCCCCCGCAACCGTCGGTTGCGCTGGCCTCGGTGCGAGCACCGATCCCTCCCTCTTGTGCAATGGGAGGGCGTGGCCTCGGATAGCTGGACCCCAGGGCTGAGCACCTTTTCAGTATTATTTTCCTCAGTTGCTCCTCTGTCCTTTGACAGAGAAGCCCCTGAGCGCACTCTATCCAAAGACAGAGACGCAACTGAGAGATGATAAGTAAACGCGACCTTACTTTAGGGCACACTAAAATATACAAATGTCGGAGTTTTTAATGCATGAGACTAGGACAATATGTTTATGTACTTTGAGGTGAATAACAATTTTTAAACGAAATAATTAACTAAAGTCTGTGCTGCGAATATGCAATTAGATGACTTTTCGAAAAATGATTATTCTCTTTAACAAAGTGGGAAAATGAAATAAAATCAATAAATAAAATAACAATAAATAAATAAAAAAACATTTTCCCATGATGTTAGTAATAAAACAACCGGAATTTTTATTACCCCACTTGGCTTCGTAAAACGTCAATAGGTGGCGCTGTTGAAATCTATAAAAAGACAAACATTTTCCTTCGTTGCTCTTTTTTCTCCCCCTTTGCTTCAAGATATACAAGAACGTGGAAATTACGCCCCTGCTGGGTAACATTCGTTTCCCTGGTCCACTGACGCACAACTATCCATTCCATTTTCTAATGCACGGCTCTCGCAGGTTTCTTCCCAAACTCGCACCTTCTCTTTGGTTGTTCTCACTCTGCACAAGGTTGACTTGAGCTCGACCATTATGATGATACTTATACTTGCTTACCCTAATTTCTGGACCAGAAAAAGAAAATGCACATACCCAAGAGACATTGAGAACTTTGTTTCACTACAGTTTATATATATATATATATATATATATATATATATATATATATATATATATTTTCGATTATAGGTGCAGTTCAATTTATAATTACATGAATCATTCACAAAAAAAACAAATATAGATGTTAATGATTTAAAAGGCGAGAATACATCTTCGCAAACAATTTCAATAAGGTACACTAACCCCGAACCTGTATATGAATATATATATTAAAACTAAAAAAGACATTATGCAACTGGAATTTATAAACAGGGATCATATCATTCATATACAGGTTCGGGGTTGGTGTACCTTATTGAAATTGTTTGCGAAGATGTATTCTCGCCATTTAAATCATTAACCTCTATATTTGTCTTTTTGTATGAATGATTCATATAGAATATATATATATATATATATATATATATAAATATATATGGATATATATCCGACAGTAAATAAAATATACGGAAAAACAAACAAAATCCTAATATGCAATTATGCTGTTTTAATGTCAACGTCGGACGTTTATAATTAACATATAATGACGATGGACATAAAAGCAAGATTCAACGATTGGTCGCTTTTATGTCCATTTCTAACATGTTGAATTGAATATCTTAATGTTAATTATGTTTCATGAATATATCCTGAAGATGGTCTATTAGACCGAAACGTCCGAATTATATTAACATTAAAACAGCATAATTGCATATTCGGATTTTTGTTTGTTTTTTTCCGTATATTTTTCTTTATATATATATATATATATATATATATATATATATATATATATATATATATATAAACTCTGTATGCTTCTTTAATTAATTAGATGTGAACACGTACCCACCTAAAATAGACACTAACACTCAACATTTAAAATAACATAACAACATAATTTCATGAAACGCTAGGCAGTGTTGTGAACTGGAGCAGTTTCATATTTTAGATTTTTAAAGACATTCAAATAGTCGGTCAGACCTTCTTACAAAAAAATTTACAAAATTAATTCCATTATTTTATAACTGGCGCAGCTACTGGAAACAATGGCGACACCACAGCAAGTATTAAACATCGCACGCGGCAAGTTATTCTCTTTTATTAATCGACATGTAAGTAAACGTTTCAGCGTCCCTTGTCTGGTGGGGGGGGTGCCTATAAATATCCATCGGAGATCCATCTTTGTATTTTTACGCACAATTACTAAAATTTCGTTTGAAAAAAAAAAAAAAGAGAAAAAAAGGAAGATATTTCTCAAACAATGCAAAAGATATTGCAGTGCCTTTGTAACGATGGATTTTAAATATTCAGCTGCGTTTCAAAGTATATGATTATTTTATTGACTATTGAGGAATTATATCAAAATATTTAAAATCATTTTTACTCTGTTGCCGTACGACGTTGCTAAGCAGATTCAGTCTTGATAGCTACTGTGGTTGCAAATGAGGCGTCATAACGCATTACTAGGGTTAGAGATGGTCGGCTATCATACATTTCGTGTGGAAGAACCAAGTAAATCCAAGCAACAATGAATACGAAAGAAAACAAGACCAAAGATAAAAAAAGGTAAATTACAAATTTATATGCAATCTATTGATACCATATATTACATGATGCATGTCATGTACCAGCTTGAATCATTCGACAGCCTTTTAAGTGTTTCCTAAAGTTACTGTAAGTAAAAAAAAAAATAAAGTCAGTGGCGGGTCTTGTAAAAATAAGCAGTGATGTATTATAATCCGTGTTTGATCAAAAACTTTGAGATAAAATCTGAAAAACTCTGATTATTCTCTGAATCTACTTCCATTCATAAAAGTGAAAAAAAGAGTTTATCAATGGAAATAAATTGTCATAGGCTTGAGTGGCGATCTTTTTTTGTCTTTGATTGGGGTCTTTATCTCCTATTATCGTAGTATGGGCTGAGACTGATATTCGCCCTTTGTGTGATTTGATTTACACGGAAATGGGACTGAAAAGTTTATAAGCTGACTGCGAAGGAGTGATGCTAGAGCTGTGAAATCTTGCCTGCATTAATTTCAACTCTTATTAATAACTGCATTGTTTCTTTCCAGATTCGAGGGTGGGCTGAAAAGTTCATAGGCTGACTATAAATAAGTGATTACAGATGTGAAATCTTGCATGCATTAATTTCAACTCTTCTTATTAATAACTGCATTGTTTCTTTATAGCTGTGAGGTAGGCTGAAAGGTTCATAGGCTGACTATGCAGGAGTAATACTAGAGCCATGAAATCTTGTATGCATTAATTTCAACTCTTCTTATTAATAACTACATTGTTTCTTTCCAGATTCGAGGGTGGGCTGAAAAGTTCATAGGCTGACTATGAAGGAGTGATGCTACAGCTGTGAAATCTTGCATGCATCAATTTCAACTGTTCTAATTAATAACTGCATTGCAAAAAAAAAGAAAAGGTATCTGATATGCTACTTACTTTAAAAATGGTTTTCGGTTTCTTTTACTTTAGCTTGAAATCTCTGAAAATAAAACTTTGTTACGGATTTGAATCAACCCGCAACAAAGAAAAAAAACGAAAAATGTGTTTAAATATAAAAATATAAGATATTTTAATTTTTTGGTTTTTTATAACTAAATTCTTCTAAGTGTGTATGAGTGTTAAAGTTTTTACAGTCCTTGTTTGTAGTTGTTTGTCAAGATGAAAAGAAATGTGATTTCTCCGGGTATATGCGTGAGAAAAAAATAACCAAAGGTTAAAGTGTAATGTTACGTGGCTTGATGGGAAGATGGGTGAATAAGGCATGGAATTTCTTTTATGCCGATGCGTCGTGAAATTGTTGCCTTATGTTGCCGTCTGTCTCTCCTTACTGGCTTGTCTGGTCTAGAAACTTTGCTTAAATACATTTTAAAGGGATCACGAAGCATGCGTTTTTATTGTTGGCGAGAAAGCGATTGATTAAAAAATGTTAAATATTTATTTTCAAAGCATTAATTAAACCATTTTTAGTCATTTCTTGTTTGAATCTCTTGATTTTTATTTCCGTTTTTGCTCCACACCTTAAGTAAATCTTATTGGCTAATAGATATTTGAATTTGGTCACGTGACTGTTTTCTACTAGGTCCAACAGAATATTAAGTTTTCATATATAATGATACTGACGGCGCTCACATGAACAAATCAAGCGGGAACGAAATTTAACTTTAAGTATGTTTAGTTAGATATATATATATATATATATATATATAGCTTAGGAAAAACTAGGTAATCCGTATGGGTAAACCTAAGGAGGATAAAATCCAGAGAGCTCAATGTAAATCCAGAGCAAATAATTTAAATAAAAACAGACCACTTTAAGGTTCCATGTAATAAATTATTTCACCACAGCCCTTTTTAAAGGACTGCGGATCATCAAATTTTACTTCCAAACAAAAAAATGAAAAGAAAATTTACACATTTTTGACGGGCCGTATTAAACATATGCAAATTAAGTGAGGGGGGAGAGAGAAGACATGAGTGAGTTAGCAGATATTGACACATTTAAACGGTTAACTTAACGGAAGTTATATATTGATATCGAAGGGGTAGAGAAGAAAAAAACCCATAGAGAGAAAAAGAGAGAGGGAAGTTAAGAGAGAAGATGTCACTAATTTTCTTTGTAAAAAAAAAAAACTAGAAACAGACGCTGTTATTTTGTTTTACTTTGAAAGTGTTATTTTGGGGGTTCATAAAGATTATAATGTTTGATATAAATTTGAATGTCTCTAAACTGTCTACATATAATTTAATTTTATGTTTGTTAGTGATTTAATGATTTTTTTTTAAATTTTGGGGATTTTCTATGAAATAGTCGATTAGAAAAATATTCATAGAAAGTACATTAAAAGAATAAAATTTTATTTTAAAATATAAGTTTACTTTTAGTAATCTTTTTTTTTAATCTCTTTAAAAAAATTTATTATTGATTATTAAGTTGACATCTCTATCCGTTTGAATTTTGTTCATGAATTTAACTCGTGACTGTTTCTAGATAGGTAATCTCTTTACTTAAATTTTAGTTAAGTTAATATGGGGTAATATTTGAAGGCAATATTAAAGATCTTGCTCTGTCATATACTGTATACATACCCATGCAAATATCGCATATACACATGTTCCTTTACATGTTCAATCACTCATACAGGTACCCATGTACCGAAATACACAGGTAACTTCATGTATTAACATCTACGTAAATATCAAAAAATTTTCCAATTTAAATATTTTATCATCAATAATGATTATTAAAGGGTAATATATTTCAATTTAAATTAAGCGTGTGTATATGTGATATTTGCATGGCTGTGTATACAGTATATGACAGAGCAAGATCTTTAATATTACCTTCAAATATTACTCCTTAACTTAACTAATAATACGCCAAATCTTTTCCAGCATTTTCTCCCCCACCCCTACCAAGTAGATTTTTGCTTTTATTCTAGTTTTAATTTCAAGCCGAGAGATTAAATTCAATACTTCCAATAAGCAAAATACAATACTGTATTTAAAAACTAATTTAAATTGATTGGAAGGTGTTTTCATTTTGAAATTTCTAAGATTTTTTAATTTAGCGCCATTTTTGCAAACTGTTATATTACTTATTTTAATTTTTTTTTTTAAAAATGTAATTCTCTTCATTAACAATCTTCCAAAAATAAAATGTACTTTTCTGAAAATTTATTTGAGAAATATTAGCTGATTTAAAGTATAATTAATCTGATTCGAAACAAATATTATTTACTTTAAATTTAAAATATTGCAAAAATGCATTTTTTAAAATGGCGGTAATGGTTTAATCATATTAAAGAGTTTGTTGACTGCTCAATGACAGGTATTGTTCTACGGGAGCTTTATTCATAAAAAGATAATTGAAGAATATAATGTGAGTGCCTTTTAAGTAATCAGGCATTTTAAAAATTTAGGGAAATATTCTTCGTAATCTAATCTTTTATTGAATTTTTTCTAATTTTGGTTTTAAATTTATAATAGTTATCACTCTTATTTCCTGATAATGTCGTGTATGGTCACCCGTATCTACACAAATCGGCACGTTTATACACATACAAAACCAATTTAATATTCTTTTAGAAAATACTCGGGATTCTCAGATTGTAATAAGCTTTACGATATATGATTAGTAAATATAGCTTGGTAAATTTACTTTTTAACACCCGCGCTAAATATCTTAAAATTTTCCCAAATCGTCAGAATTCCGTGTAAATGTACATGCTGAACTCGAATTAACAATTAAATTATGAAGAAACCTAACGTTTTGGAGTTATCGACAAAAAAAAACTTTAATTCCATCAATGGGACATAACACCAACAAAAATAGTAACCTCTTTCCTTGTACATCATTAAATAAATATAAATCTCGTTGTTGTTATAAAACTGCTTTGTGTTTATTCTTGTTTCTTTTGTTGCTTTTGCGTTTGCTTACACATTCGTAAAGTAAAAAATGTTTGGGTTGGTTTAAACCGTCAACACCGCCACAAGACCAAAAATATGGAGTACCCAATGAGGATCTAACCCAGGCATAATAATCAGTGGGACTGGTTTGTTAATAATTACTCATAAGTCATTTGGTGTATTCTAGTAGAAAGCCTAAGTTATGTGGGTTCTTAGAAGACTCAAACTTACCAATAGTCAGCTGCAACCATGATTTCTCTATAACATCTATCTCAAATAATAATAATAGTTGGACAATGAGGCCCAGTGTGAATAATTCTTTCTTTTATCTGCATCATCAGAAGATAGAATATTTTTAGAAACAAAATAATTTTGATAATTCAAAAATATCTTTTTATATATAATGTAAATTTAGAATCACAACAGTCTGAAGCAGTGATTGTTTAATTCAATTCTTTTTAGAAAAACTTGTTTTTACTTCTTTCTTCATAAGAAACATTTAGGATGACTGATGTAACACTTGAATATTTGATTGATAAATAGAAAACAGTAAATTCCAATGTGGCTTTGAAAAAAGTAAAAATATTCCTATAAATACAGGATGTCTCAAAATGGCAACCTACTGCAGGAAAAAATCTGCCTCGTTAGTCTTGTATCAAAAGATATATGATTGCCTAAGCATGTATCACGCATGGCACATAACTAACTTAAATTCAATTATGTGCTAATACCCTTGGGAAAGGTATGAATCCTCTTCTTCTCTCTCTTAGCTATGGATAAATAGCAGGACAGACCGGGTTCTATAGTCTTGGATGGCAAAAAGAAATAGCAGCCTACTGCAAGAAAAAAAATCTGCCTCCTCAGCCATGTATCGAAAGATACATGATTGCCTAAGTGTGTATCCCGCATGGCACATAGCTGACTGAAATTCACTTGTGCTAATACCGTTGGGAAAGGTGTGGATCTTCTTCTCCCTCCCACCAACTATGGGTAAATAGCAGGACAGACAGGGTTTTATAATCTTGGATGGCAACTGGTATACCGCAGAAAGAAATGGCAACCTACTGTGAGGAAAAAATCTGCCTCATCTGTTGTGTATCGAAAGATACATGATCGCCTAAGCGTGTATCACGCATGGCACATAACTGACTGAAATTCACTTACGTGCTAATACCCTTGGGGAAGGTATGAATTCTCTTCTCCCCACCCCCTAAATGTTCTAAACATTTTCATTAGCTTCTGGGTGGCTGATTCAAACCAGATATTTTTCCTGGCTCTTTATCCAAAAATAATTTTTATGTTTTTTCAGTGACCACCAATTTTCTTTATTGACAACTTATGTTTTTCTATTTTCCAGGATTGACATCTTCAATGATATATTATCTATTTCTTATTGGGAAGGATTGGTAATCTTGGTTTTGCTCAATTTTACTGAATTCTATCTAGTTAAATTTGGGTTCAGTTCTCCTTGGAACTGTTTATGGATTCATTTTATTATTTTAGAACAAGATTTTTAATGCATTCATTTTTAATTTTTTTCTTAACTTTTCAATCCACTTTTCCGAGAAATTCAACACTTATCCTCCAGTTTGTAGTCTCTTTCCTCTTTCTTTTTTTTTTCTTCCAATTAACTCTCTGAGATTTCAATGTTACACAACATGGACAGAACACTATGATAATAGAAAAATGGAAATGGGATATTAGCGCATACAGACCAAGTCAGATTGCAACATGATAATGATGAAGAAATGTATAGTGAGCATGAAAGTAATGAAGGAGAATGTGTTATGTCAAGGCAAGACAAACTAGATAGTGAAATTGAAAGTAATATAGACTATGAAGATGGACAAGGACAATTGTTAGAGGAAGACGACTATGAAAAAAGAAAAAGGTCAAGATCTCCCATATCTAAACAATCTCCTAGGGAGAGAGAGGAAGATAGTGAGAAGACAAAAGCTCCCAGAAGAGGTACCTGGGAAAATAAGGGGATAAAAGGGAGATGAGGTGACTCCTTTCCATATGAAGTAAAAAAAAAAAAAAACTACCTATGGCTTGTACCCATGAGACAGTGTTTACTACTTCCTGTGAGTAGATAACACTACACAACAACATTGGTGTTTTTTCTTTGCACCCTAAAAATGAAAATCTTGAACCTAACCTTGGGATTGTGGGTGGAGACAAATGAAATAAATTTAACGTATCAATTCCAACAGGTTAGGAAAATTTCAGTTTAGTGGAGTTTACCACAGTGTTCCCAAATGATGTGCCCTATATTGGTAACTTTTTGTTATTTCAAATTTTGACAGCATCAGTGTCTTGTTTGGGCACAGATGAAAACATCTAACAAGTAAAAAAAATATACAACATTGACTGCTTAGGAGAAAAGTTAAAATGTTTTGATTGTCCAAGAAAGAAATTGTTGATAAAATATGACTCCAAACTGTATGATTTGAGTTTCTAGTCATTCAGAAAAAGTAAATGACACTTTACTTAATCCTTTTGTTTACTTTTAAGGCATTTAAGTTACTTAAAGAAATTAGCTTTTCATGGAGACTAATGAAAAGCCCTTAAATTGAAGTTAAGGATTCAATAAAAACTCATTGGAAATATTTTTTTTATTAAAAAATGTAAGCAAAGCTAGCAGAATTAAAATATTCTGTTCCTGAAATATTTCACATTGACTTACTTACAAACAACTTTTCCAAGATGCTACATTAATATTCTTGTTAATAAAGGGAACATGTGATTCATATTGAATATTGTATGTTATATTTGTATAGACAGACTAAAATAATTGAAAAACATTCTACACTGATTGTTGAGCATTTGGTTTGTATAAACTGCAACAAAGCCAGAAAATATTTTTAGATTGTAAGATTTCTTGGAGATAATGATTTACAAATACAAGTCTTAATTAACCCATAGCTGGGGGAGAAGACATGGATTTTGTTCATAAGTGAATATAACAAACCCAACAGGAATTGGAACTTAGCTCTGTGGTTTCCAATTTCAAGCCATTATTCATTTCACCACCTGCACATCCATTCTTACAGCACCTGGTATTCCCAAACAGTCACTCATCTAGTTACTGATCAGGCTTGAGATTGCTTAACTACAGTGATCATGCGAGAATGTGATTTGGCTGTAAGCCCTCTATTCTGTTTGTCTTCACAACAGAAACAAAAATTCAAACATTGACACAGAGCGAGGTAGAAGAACTAAGGAAATAAATTTAACCAATCATAATCGGTTATGAAAATTTTGATTTACTGGCGACTAACAAAAAGTGCCAGATTTACATGTGCTAGTATGGGCTGCAATCCAGAGCCCCCCCCAAGACTAGAGGGTTCTTGAAGGCCCCTCTAGTCTCGGGACCCTGATAAAACTAAAAAAAAAACAAAACAAAGATATAAGAACAAAGGAGATTTGTTTATTTTCACATTTAATGGGGCTCCTTTGAATTAATTTGAAACAATTTACAGTATTTGAGCTCCTCTAGTTGGCATGGGTCTTTTAAATTAAATGGGGCACCTTGATTATATTGCTATTTGTTGGTCTTTTAAATTCAATGGAGCACCTTGATTATATTGCTATTTGTTGGTCTTTTAAATTCAATGGAGCACCTTGATTATATTGTTATTTGTTGGTCTTTTAAATTCAATGGAGCACCTTGATTATATTGCTATTTGTTGGTCTTTTAAATTCAATGGAGCACCTTGATTATATTGCTATTTGTTGGTCTTTTAAATTCAATGGAGCACCTTGATTATATTGCTATTTGTTGGTCTTTTAAATTCAATGGAGCACCTTGATTATATTGCTATTTGTTGGTCTTTTAAATTCAATGGAGCACCTTGATTTGTTTTTCTTATTTCAAACTTTTGACACCATTAGCTTCTTTTTTAATAATTTTTTTTATGTAATATTTTATTGTTCTGAAACTCAACTAAAACAAAAATGACTGCACAGGATAAAAATTAAAATGTTTTTATTTTTCAGTTGTTGTCAATTTCACATTTCATATTCCAGAGAAAAATTGTATATTTTAAAGAACATTTATATATATATACAGAGATAAAAAGTTTATGCTTATCTGGTGGTAGCAACATGATCTGTCTGATGGCTGTCCCCAGACATTTGCAACAGGAACAAAACTCCAAACATTGACTCAGAGTAATTAATTAAATAACTTAACAACTCATAAATAATTCAGTGCCAGATTAACACATGTGCTGGTATGGGCTGCAGTCCAGAGGCCCCAAGGGTTCTTGAAGGCTCCTCTAGTCTTGGGCCCCTGATAAAACTAAAAAAAAAAAACAAACCATAGAGATATAAGAACAAAGGTAATTTGTTTATTTTCAGATTTAATGGAGCTCCTTTGAATTAATTTGAAACAATTTAGAGTATTTCAGCCCCTCAATTTATGGTAAGGGAGTGGACTTTTTTATTTGATGGGCCAATTTTAGATTTTGATGTATCTTTTTTAAAGAATCATATAAAAATATTTTTATAGACATGGGCTGGGAGAGAACATTCATAATGAAGGCCCCCCCAAAATAAATTCTGTTAGCCTCAGGGGCCTCTAAAAGACTAAATCCAGCCCAGATTATATTGCTATTTTTTTTTTTTCTTATTTCAAACTTTTAACACCATTAGCTTTTTCTTTGGGTACAGAGGAAAAAAAAACTAAATATTTGTTGTTCTGAAACTCATCAAAAATATATAAGACTGTCTCCATAGGAGAAAAAAATGAAATATTTTGCTTGTCTTTCAAGGGCAAAGCTTAAAACATTAACTGATCTGAAACTCATCTAAAATATAAAAGACTGTCTCCATAGGAGAAAAAAATGAAATGTTTTGCTTGTCTTTCAAGGGCAAAGCTTAAAACATTAACTGATCTGAAACTCATCTAAAATATAAAAGACTGTCTCCATAGGAGAAAAAATGAAATGTTTTGCTTGTCTTTCAAGGGCAAAGCTTAAAACATTAACTGATCTGGAATTCAGCTAAAAAGATATACAATATTGTTCATTTGAGAAATCGATTGAAATGTTTGGGATTTTCCAAGATCAAATTGGCGTTAGAATTCAGCCACAAGCTAATATCAGGAATAAATGCAGCTTTATTTTCAGTTGCTGTATTTTAATGTTACAGACATCAACAAAAGAAAAAACCCATAATTTTTAAAAAATAATATTTTTTGAAGAATTGTGAAAAAAGTTGTAAAGTTTCAGCTTTAGATGTTTGAATTGTGATTGCATTATTTCATGCTGGCATTCATATCTATGTGCATTATTTGGCTACTTTCATTAAAGCTCTACACATGCCATAACCTTCTAGGGATGTTTAGGCTTCTCATTCACATCCAGCCTTCTGTAGTTATTATAAAAAAAAAAAAAAAGAGACATTTTTCATCAGAAATGATAATACAATGAACAAATAAATCAATTTTATACAACTGAATGTGAGTAATGCAATTTCTGGAGTGGGGAGTTACAATTATTTACACTATTTACATTCAGACTATTGTCCTTATCTTTGTTGTTGTTATCCAAATGCTTTGGCTGTTGTGACCTTCAGCCTTCAGAGCTCAATGACAACAAAGATGAGGACAATAGTCTGGATGTAAATAATGATGTCTAGATATTTAGTTTTTCAATCTTAAGTTAGTTATGTGCCATTGGAGATACAAACTTAGGCAATCATGTATCTTTCAATACCTGACTGACGAGGCAGATTTTTTCCCACAGTAGGTTGCCATTTCTTTCTGTTGGAGACCTGTAATCATCCAAGTCTCTAGAACCCAGTCTGTCCTGCTAGTTACCCATAGATGGGGAGAGGGAAGAAGAGGATTTATACCTTTCCCAAGGGTATTAGCATGTAAGTGAAGGTAATGGATTCGACTGGAATTTGAACTCAGCTCTCTGATTCCTCAATCCAAGCCACTATCTATTACTCCACATTGGATCCAAATTTTTCAGTCAATGTGAGTTCATATGAAACGGTTCAAATCAGTGCATTGAAATTTACTATGAGTTCCTTTGATTCAGGTTTATGGATCATTTTCCAGTGCATTCTTGAAAACGTTTTTGGCTTCTGAATCAAAATCTCCTATTGTAAATTTTAAAACATAAAATTCATTAAAAAAAAAAAAATTAATATTCTCCACACCTTCAGCATTCATTACAGTGAAGACGGAAGAGATACAAGAATAATTATGGGAAAATTATGACTTGAAAGTTTTCCAAATTTGTCATAAAATCATGAAATAAAAATTGATTAAGTACAAACTTTTTCCTGAATATATATAAATTAGAATTAAAATATCAATGGTATATGTATCATAGGAGGAGGTACGGTGGAGTAATGGATAGTGGCTCAGACTGAGAAATCAGAGAACTGAGTTCTAATTCCAGTTAAATCCATTACCTTCACTTACATGTTAATACCCTTGTGAAAGGTATGAATCCTTTTTCTCCCCCCCCCCCCACCAAGCTATGGGTAAATAGCAGGACACACCGAGTTCTATATCCTTGGATGGCAACTGGTCTACCACAGAAAGAAATGGCAACCTGCTGTGGAAAAAAATCTGCCTCGTCAGTCATGCATTGAAAGATACATGATCGCCTAAACATGGCACATAATTGACTGATTTATATCATTGTTACTTTTTAAGCCGTAAAAATATTGCATTTAGCAATTTTAAATTGAACAACTTAATATTTATTTACACTATTTACATTGTTCGGACTGTTGTCCTCATCTTCATTGTCATATTCACGGCGTTAGACACATAGCCCAGTGGATAAAAGCGTTGATTGAAGTAATTCATTGACTTAGTGTTGAATTGCTAAAAGGGAGATAACTGAAACTATAACACCCAGAAAACTGCATGAAACATGGAAGGAGAACGATATACCCCCGTGGACTAAATAAAGGCTTCAATTTGAAATTACAATGAAGAAGACCGGAGTTTACAACGGCCGAAAATATCACAACAAAGATGAGGAAAACAGTCCGAACAATGTAAATAGTGTACATAATTGCAATACCTCATCTCAGAAATATAGACAGATCCTGAAGAATTCTAGAGAGCTGAAAAGATGTGAATATGGCAATAAAGAGGAAGACAACAGTCCGAACAATGTAGTTACAATTTCTCATCTCAGAAATAAAAACAGATCCTGAAGAAGACCGAAACTTAATATTTATTAAAGTCTTTTCATTTAAATTAGAAGTATAAACGAATTTAATGAAAATATCTCCTCGATTCAACCCATTTTTGCTTCCCTTAGTTGTAAATAGACTACGCAGTGCTGAAGATATCCTTCCAATAAGTAAAGGGGAAATTTGGTTATTTGATCAAATTTGGGCAGGTCGTAGGCCAAGAACATTTCAGTACTCGTTCCTATATATTTTTTTAAAATAATTAGCCTATTATAGTTATCTCCCCTGTTAATGGAATTATCTCCCTTACAACATTTCAACAATTACTACGAAGTTATCTCCCTTATAGAAAAGAAATCTTAAGAATTGGTCGCTTTCGAATGACTCAAGTATTACGTTTTTAGATTGATATAAAAGCTTTTTAAATATCCCACCAGGATATTGTAAAATTCTCTATCGCAAATAATTGCGGTATTAGTTCCAAAAAATCATGTATACTTTTGATCATTGAAATATAACGCATGGCGTATTGTAATATATTCAAAGCTATTCATATAAAAAATATATGATTGGTTTTGGTCTTATGCGGTAGAAAATTTATGGAAATCGTATTTATATTTGATTTTCATGAAGTTTGTGTCATTAGAACGAAAAAATTGAATAAAGCTTTCATATATATTAAAAAAACTGTGTCTAGATTACACGTACACATATTCGACTAATTGATAAGGAGGAACCTCCACACAAATATTTTCTTTCCTAAAACTGTTACATTATGGAACGATCTCCCGAAGAGATGCTTCCCTGATCTTCCTTACAATCTTAATTTCTTCATATCGACGATCACCCGTTATATATACTGCATATCCTCATAATAAGCAACACTTGTCCCCTCCCTGCACATCCTTACAACACCCCCTTTTAGTAACCATCTAGTTTGAGTAACGCCGAACACTTGTATTGGGTTAATGGTAAAATGCAATTATTAATAGTATACAATTATCCTTGTCCTATTTTTAGAAAGATAACTCCCTCTGTTAATATGATTACAAGCTAAAAGTATTTAATAATTCTGTACAGATTTAGCAGGTAATGAATTCAGTAAATATTTTTTATGATATTATTATTATTATTATTATTATTGTTTTTATTTCCTTTGATTTCTGGCGTTTACACATTTCTTTTCGGGTCCCGCCCAGAGACCTAAGGTTAGAATAGATAGATAGATAGATAGATAGATAGATAGATAGATAGATAGATAGATAGATAGATAGATAGATAAAGCCTTTCGTAAAGTGTGGGCTGTACTTGTGAGAACAAATTTTTTTTTAAGTCTTAAGGATCCAAGAATGTGGGACACTCAAAAGCTTTACAGTAATCAATCCACGCTGCGCTAAGATTTCTACGTTGTCTTCTGCAATTTTCTAGGGTCATTATATTTCTCAGTAGTTGATCTTTGCAGCCATATGAACCACTCCTGCATTCCTTCTGTCCCAGCGGAAGAATGCTGTTTGTTTAGAAAAAGGAATAAGTACGGCTCGCCAGGACAGACGTAATCAACTTATACGTGGTGGAGAGACATGTTATTGGTCTATAATATTTTGGGTCGATGTTGTTGTTGTTGTTATTATTATTATTATTATTATTATTATTATTATTCGTTCAGAAATACAATCATGACATTTTCACTGAATATTTTTATAAAAAATAAATAAATAAAGCAACTAAAGATCACACGCATTTTACATTGACAAAGCTCTTCGTAATGTATGGGCTGTACTTGTATTTCTTAGAGCATAGGCTCCCAGGGATCCCTTCAATGAACCTTTTCCAAACAATCTGAGGCCTTCAACCACAACTAGTATTACTGATATCTTCATGTCCCACATTTTTTAGATTTCCACTTCAAGATCCTTGTATTTTTAGAGTTCTTCGAATATCATCAAAGATATATTTCAGTTTGCAGGAATTGTCATATCAATAAGAAAGCCCGTTCTATTTTGGTATGTGTGTGTGTGTGTGGGGGGGTAACTCATCAAGATATCTGGGCGATTAACTTTGATTGTTCTGTCTGTGTGTATTGAAAAGTCCATTAAAATTGTTACAGGGCCTATCTTTGTAACCGGGTCTCGTTGGTGTTCATAACAATTCCATTCAGTTTTCTGCCTGTAAAAATTGCAGATTTTTCCAGTGGAGATATTGGTCCACGCTGTCATTTCGCTGAATTTGATGATGCCACTGAAACCATCGAAGAAAAATGTTCGCGCAAAAGCAAAGCTGATAACGCGATTCGAGAAGAAAAAAGACAAAAAAAAAAGATCAAGTGTTGTGCAAAGACAAAAATAAACACCAAGATATTCAATAATCAAATGACAAAAAAATGAATTCCGAGTTGGAGGATCAGCGTATCTTTCCAGTTAATAAATTAATCATTTGAAAATAAATGTTTAACATTTTTTAACCAATGGGTTGCGTTCCCACCAAGACTAAAAAAAAAAAAAAAAATGATCCGTGATCCCTTTGAAAAGTATTTAAGAAAAGCTTCTATGTCAGACAAGTGAGTAAGTAGATAGAGAGGGGTACATACGACATCAGTTCACGACACGGTTCGGCTTCAAGGAAATTCTCTTACTCATTCACCCGTCTTTCTCCCCAAACTGCGTGACATTTACACTCTTCCTCGCCAAACTACGTGACATTTACACTCTTCTTCAATAACCTACGTGATACTTACACTCTTCCTCACCAATCTACGTGATACTTACACTCTTCCTCGCCAATCTACTTGATACTTACACTCTTCCTTACCAACCTACGTGATACTTACACTCTTCCTCAGCAAGCTACGTGACATTTACACATTCCTTCTCACTTTCTCCGTTGCCTCTTTTTTCTCACTTATACTCGCGAAGAAATCACATTTCTTTTCATCTTAACAAACAACGACAAACAAGAAACTCGTACATACTGAGAAAAATTTAGTTTTAAAAACACGAAAATAAAAATATTTTGTATTTTTATATTCAAAAACCTTTTTTCTTTGTTGTGGGTTGATTCGAGTCTGCAACACAATATTCTATAAAAGACAATAGAATGTTTAAAAAAAAATCCGAAAAATCGTTAAAAGAAAATCGGTAAAATGAAATCTAGCTGCTTATGTAGATAATCTAGCCTCGACTGAATAAATTAAAAAAAAATTGGTTATCAGTTTTGCTCAGATAATAAAGTTTCTCCCTGTATTGAAAAAAAATAGCAAGAATTATGAAGCGTCAGAGGAGCAGATTAAGAAGGAAATAAAATTAATGCGAAAAGAGATTTAAAGAAATCCAGTAAATGGAAATCGCCATGGAATCAAAAATCGATATCGATTTGTTAAACGCATAATCAATTAACTGCGTTTTTTAATAATGTCATGAAACTGTAGGAATATAAAAGGCGATTGTCTCCCTTTCGTTGAGATAGTCACCAGGGTCACGTGACGGCCGGTGAGTGATAGAATGACGAAGGATGTCTCTAACCAGGTTCATATAGAAACCGATATAACTCCAGTTTTCCCTTCGGAAAATATAACAAGAACACTGTTTGTTGTTGCATACACGTTATAATTTTATCTGTGTGGAGCACGTGTAAATATGTATATAGTTTTGTGTATGTCTTTGTATTACAAAAATCTCTCTGAAAATAAAGCATCTTTGTCATTCCTTTTCTTTTCAGCCATTCCGTTCCGTCTGTGAAATACGGTGTTATTATATCACAGTTACAATAATGCTCATAATGGGGGAAATCCAAATGGGAGAATAAACCATTCTTCCGTAGCTCTCTCCCGATATAAAACATCCAAAGACTTTTCCTTCTTGTCGAATTAATGGAATAACACGTTTCGTTGCTTAGAAGTGACGAGACTTATAAAACAAAAAATAAATAAATACTGAACCATAATTTATTTACCAACCACAACGAAGCGAACATATTCATTATTTTTAGATTGTAACCGTATAAGGAGACCGTTACACAAGCTTTTTACCGACCGGCCAATGATCACCCCATGTTGAATTTCGATCCTTTATACCGTCGGTGGGCACAGAAAGTTGGAAAAGGGAGTAAATGCATTACACACAAGGTTAACACGATGGAAGACAAACATCACGCAAAGAAATAAAAACGGGAACCTTGTTTCCTATGTTATATGTAGCGATTTTCCAAGCGTAGGTTAGATGTGGCACAAGGCCGAAAGTATGGTGCACCCAGTGAGGACCAAACTCATTACTCAGTCGTAATTGTTCTAGCGAGACAAGCTTGTTAACCATTACACCGCCTCGAGGTGCCCGAATCCTATGTTATATGTAGACGTTTTATTCAGGGGTTCACCTGCTCATCCGTTCTTGGGTGGGGGGGTATGTAGGTAAGTAGTGTAGGTGATGCTTAGGACAACTTGTTATATATACCTACCCTATCACCCATCTACTCATCCCGACGTGGTGACTGTCAATACGAAATGGTGCAAAGTCTAACTGAAAAGCAGAGAATTGCACTAGTGGGAAATTCTCACATCCTTAGGAAATATTAATAATTTCATTTCTTTTAACATTTCACAAAATGTATTTGAAGATATCTTAACATGGAAATTTTCTATATTTGATTTTAGCCTTTTTTTCAGATTCCTCTTTTAACTTTTACAATTCGTAAACCAAACATATTGCTATCAATTATAAGATGTAAACTTGCTATTTCTTAAGATCTCTGTTTGAAACTTGTAGGCAAATCGTATAAGAAAGAATCAGGTTCTAAATATAAAGGTCCATATCACGTTGAAACATAATCCCGTAAAATTACCGAAGTTAAGCAACATCGAGACTGTTCAGTACCGAGTTGGGTGACTGTTGGGAACACCAGGTGGTGTAACCTTGGATGTGCGGGTGGTGTTATGGATAACGGTTCAGAAATGGAAAGCCGAGTTCCAATTCCAGTCAAGTTTGTTATATTCCCTTACGCGTAAATACCCTTGTAAAAGGTATGAATCCACCTCTTCTCTCCCCAGCTATGGGTTAATTAGTATGACATGTATCAGTAGATAATTATTATCTAAAAAAAAAAATTCTTACAATCAAAATATATTTTCTGGCTTTAAATAACCTGCAGAGGGTTGATAAGTCGTAAAAAACAAGCAATCAATCAAAAATGCAAATATAAAATTAGAATGCATAATATGATCATTATGATTTAAGGAGCAGATTTGGGTAAAAAGAAAAAAAACTCTGCTGACAATGAAGTTCTTTAACGTTCCCAAAATTTTTGCTTTTACGATTCACTGGAATGCCAGCTAAAATATTTCAAGGTAAGAAACGTCCCCCACCTCTAATATTTACAGAAAAGATTCACACAAAATCAATCGATAGATTTGGTTTTATTCTGGGCTGATAAAAACTTGCTAAATTTATCTGTTTTTTCTTTTATATATACATATATATATATAATTTTATCAGATTACTGGAATTATGACTATATTTGATACCTTCTACCCTGAGAACGTTGTGTGACGTCATCTTGCCCAAATTTCTAATATGCAGATTTCTAGTTTTTACCCAACCATTGAAGTCTTGGAACATGGCAATGGTTAAACTAAATGATTTCGTTGTTACATAAACTAAAACTGGAAAATTAATTTTTTTTTTTAATTTCATCGTCAGTAGTTTTTAAAGAATTTGTTTTATTAACATATAAAAAAAAGAAAGAAAGAAAGAAAGACCGCTGGCGTGCGTTTGTTAGCAAACTCATGTTGCAGTCTGTTCACTTTGGTTCGTCAGGTTTTCCATGTCTGTGACCACGTACCTGGCATCGCTCAATTTGGTTAATAAGTATTTATTTGCTGCGCCTAGATTGGCATACGAAGAAAAAAAAAGAAAAAGAAAGAAAGACATGCATGAAAAGAAAGAAAGAAAGAAAGAAAGAAAGGCGAAAGAAAGAAAGAAAGGCAAAAGAAAAGAAAAATGAAAAAGTGCATGAGCATTCAAACAAGGGGAGATAATCATGTATTATCAAAGAACCATCGGCGGACTTAGATGTCATGTCTGTTTTAAATCCGGTCGACAAGTTCTATCGAAGCGTAATAGAAGATGTTCTTCAGGAGTGTCGTGAGATTTTCTTGAACGATGGAGTCGACGAAATTGTTCTTACCGAACTCAAGAGAATGTGGGAGCAAAAAGTGAAAGAATCAAAGGTATTCGAGTTCACAAATTTGAATAGCAGCAGTAATTCTTTTCGTATTGGCAGCTATGGTATAATTTCATCTTCACGAAATACAACATGTCCAGAAATTCTTGTCCCGTCCATTCATTTAGCTGGACCTCGTAGTGATGGCTCAAACAACTCCTGTACACCGACAGCCACTATTGCATTGCCATACGGATTATACCAACAGCAGATTTCGGCCCTCAACAATGCAGGTATATCATTACAACCAAGCGGCAATGGACAGTTCTTGGCTTTTCTACGTCCAGACCAACAGCGCTTGCAACACTTGGCCACTTTTCCTGATTCGCGTAAGCTTCAACCTATAGTTGTTTCTACCCCCTCGACAATTGCAATCAAGCCTGAAACGATGAATTTCAATATACCTGTGCCTAATCGAGTGTCTACATCTCCTTCACCAGCTAAAGGGGGGCCTGATTTGAAAAAACAGAAGATATTGCCGACGCCAACAGCAAACTTTGTTGGGAAAGTCCCGGACAGAAATATTGCTGCCCAGGGAGCTGAAAACTGTGTGTATTCAAAATCTGTTACTATGAAAATTAATAGTAGTGGGAATTCTATTATTACTACTACTAACAACAACAGTTTAAACAATGGATCTACCATTACTGCCAATTTAAATTCTAGCAGTACCGAATACACCAAACTTAATGTAACTAGTTCAAGTAATATTTCATTATCACAAAATAGTAATATCTGTTCTAATATAAAGACTATGCCAATCGGTGTTACTACTAATTACAATCCTATAAACAACGTCAACAGCTTTAAGAGTGTCGCTAATACAACTATTAATAATTCGGTTATGAGAAATAATTGTGTTTTGGAGACAATTTCACAAAATAATACCAGCATTCCTTTTGGTGCCACTGAAAATACTTACCCTTCTTTAAGCGCTTCTTCCAATGATACAAATACCTACACTCTTCCACAACTGCCTAATAAACAAATCTGTAATAATCCAGCTCCCGCTACAATGCCGAGTAGATTTTCAAATCAACCGGTAACGAACAGCCACCAGTCAAATCCGGCGTTTTATAATCCAACGGGTAATGATAGAACCCAGACTGATGGGATATCTGGCATTTCCAACACTGCTACTTCTTTGGAAGACTTTATTGATAACATTTCAAACTCTAAGGGCGAATCTTACAATCTTTCAGAATCCCAAACAAATAATCTCGTTACAAACGGAACTCTCTCTTCGGACTTTGATTACAGGATCAGCGGACCTAAAAATTCAGCATCTAATATTTACAATGCCCATTCTTTCCCGGCTTTAACAACAGTTAATTCTTTAACAACCAATTGCAAATCCGTTCCTCCTAATAGAGAGGCTGTAGCCGGACTGATGAGTCGATTCAGCGAAGAGGACATGCAGACGATACAGGAAATTTTGCAGCTTGATGGCGCGGGAGATGAGTATTCATTAAAAAGTAAAACCGAATTGATTCCAGATCAAACTTTCTTTCGTTTTTCTCCAAGTCGTTGGCCTGTCGAAAATAATGTTTTTTGTGAAGTAAAGAATTCCAAAACCGCAAAGGCGGAATCTAAAGAACATTACCAAAATTGTCGGGCAACTGGGAAAGGAAAGACCTTTAACGATCAAAATTCATTTTCTCTTTATCAGCTTGCATTGGATTGTTTGCAAATTGGAAGCGCTTTAAAGACCGCCTCCTCGTGTGATTACGATTCAAGGAGAAAAACTAGTTCGACAGGAGAGAATTTAGTTTCCATACTTAACACAGTTCCTCAGGCTGCGAACGATCAAAAATGTTACTTCAAAACAGATATTCAAAAAATTAGTCCCTCAAATAAAAACGAGCCACTGTTTTTTGCACAGAATATATCTGATAAGTTAAAAACAAATTGTTCCGGAAATTTTCCAAATTTTAGTCTAGAGACTCGTCCTGGATTAACAGTTTTCAGTTCTTCAGATCATCAGGCAGTTCCAGTGCTGAAAGACAATTCTACCATAAACACGGGGTCACCGAAACCTAATATTATTTCAAAGACAGAAGTCGAAGCCATAGGAGGATTTGACTCTTTATGTGGCTGCTTTCACCGGCAGTTTGATGGCGAGGACGCCGATTCTTCATCGTCATCTGACGATAATGCAAATACCAACGATGTAGCGAGTGATGAAGATGAAGATGATGACGAAGATGAATGTGAAGAAACAAACGAAGAAGAAGACGTTGGAATCGAGTCGGAGCCTCTTAATTCAGCCGACGACGACAGTGACATTGACATCTGTGCTATGTTTGAGTCAGAGAATATTGTCGTCTGCCAGTTCGAAAAAGTGTCCCGAAATAAAAATAAATGGAAATTCCATTTAAAAGATGGAATTATGAATCTCTTTGGACGTGACCTGATTTTCTCAAAGTCTGTCGGGGATGCGGAATGGTAATTTGGGAGTTCCTCGTACTTACTTACAATATCTGGTTCTTTTACAGAAACATTTTTTTCTTGTTTTTGAAAATTGTTTATTTCTTATTGTATGTATGATTAGCTCTACCATTCCTGGAAAAAATGATTTTTAAGTCAGCAATGCGTTCAGGGCATTAATATTTTTTCGCTATAGTTATTTAGACATTTTAAAGAAACAAGTGACAATTTTTGGTATTCATTTCTAAAAATCCTTGCTCCGATAAATAGTTATTCTTTTTTTAATTTTATGTTATATTTTTTTTCTGTGTGATTTTAAACCAGGATTGGTTTAAATTGTTAGAAATTTTCGTTTATTAAAAAACTAAACACATAGACACCACTCGTCCCCTGTGATCAAGTAACTTTAAAATTTAAAATCTTTTTGATTGCTTTTGAGTTGTCTCCCTTGGCTTCCCATCCTGGTGGCATTCTCCCGTTTGCCAAATTTTCGTTGAATAAATTGCAATGTGTTTTGTTCTGAAAGACTTGGTATTTCTCTATATTTTATATAGAACTATTTCTGAAAAGGCTAAAGTTTAGTCCGAGATTTATTTTGGTGAATACGATGTTGAATCAAAAGATAATTTAATAATTCGTAAAAGGTTTTTTTTTTTTTTTTGCAATGTTTTGACTTGATTTTTTTTTTTTCTTTCTTTCTTAATTAAATTTTTATTTGTTATTGCTTCATAAATAAACGATTTTCTTGAATGCTGAACTGGGGTAAACAGGCAATGAGAAGCAACAGAAGCCTCAAGTGAAGATTGAACTCAGACTTGCTTCTCTTCCAGACTAGCTCACTTTCCTGTGTATAACTTTTTTTTTTTTTTACCTTGAGTGTCAAAAGGACAATTATCAGATATTGGGAACACTGCAAAAAAATACATTTTGTGCCACACATTAACGCGTGGGGAGAAACTTATAGAGCATTATTTTTCTGTAGAGAGCCGATATCGACAAATTAGAAATTTTCTCTTTTATTTCATGATACAGATCCTGGAGGCACTTCGACGTGGGGTAATGGTTAGCAAGCTTGTCTCTCGCTAGATTACATTTTATTACAGCTGAATAGTAAGTTCGATCCTCTCTGGGTGCTCCACACTTTCGGCCTTGTGCCACATCTAAGCTTTGAAAATCACCATAAAACAGATCACGGAACTGAATAACATCTTTTCATGTATTTTTTTTTCCGTGCAATATTTCCGATAGTGGCAAATTTTCATCTTATACCCGTGCTGATATATGGTGATCAAATAGGGTTTTTTACAAGTTCCTTCAGGACGCAGGAGATTTACTTGACCCCACACTGTCAGGTTATGACACAAGGTCAGTTTTTAACGTGGGGACCGGAGTGTTTTAGTGCTGCTGGTCATAGCTGGTCCAAGCACAGGGATGGATCCCAGGTAAGTAGTAGTAATTTTTCTTTTATTGAAAATTGTATTTTCGTAAAAGCTGTCTTCGCTTTTAACTTGATTAGGAAGAACAGGAACCTCTGGTTAATTCTCACCGTGAATTCACCGAATTTCGAGAACAAATTTGGTGACTTTGTAAGAGAGAGATATTCAAAATAATCGTCGAAAAATGCAATTAAAAGCAATTTTTTTTTTTTTTAAAAATATAAGCTTTACCCCCTCCCCGCCAATCAATTGAATCAATATCAAGACCCTTCTGTAAGGAATGAGGGGGGAGGGGGCGTATTTTTAGCATCCAATGACGCCTTTTATTAATTTTACCTTTTCGTTCTTTTAACAGATTTTCCGACGTCACTTTATTAAAACTCTCCGCCCAGTTTATAGCACAACGAGAAAACTTGTAACTCCCTATTTATTTAGGAAGACCCCTCATAATAGGACCCCCTAAAAGTACACAATCCCTGAAGAACTGAGGAACCTGGGAATTTAACCACCTCAGAGCAACCGTTTTTACGTCATTATTGGTCTCAAAATGGGTGTCTTTTTAAAATATTTTATGGATATAAAATAAAACGTCAGACGTTAGTAAACCAGAACTGCAAGGTGGAGGTTTAATGATTGTCCATCGAAATTCTTACAAAATGTTCCCTTTAATGAAAGGAATGAAAAAAGACATTGTCGTAGCGGTGGGGAGTTTATAAGATGAAACTTTTCCCCCACGCCTTATTAGCTTAATCTTTAGCTAATTAACTCAAAATACTTAAGCAATTAGCAGAGGTTGCTCTTTTTTTCATCACTAAGGCAGCTTGCAAATACCCTCAGCATCGCAGAAAAAAAATTGTCATAACCTTTCTTAGTATTTATCGATCCACTCACGAGGATTGAACGTGGCTATTCAACCGGATAACCTTGGGTGGGGGTCATAGGGATGTGTTTTTTTTTTTGTTTTTTTTTCAGGGAGTATCCTAGGTCGAACTTTTCCATTTCTTTAAAAAGAACAGCGCCAGTACTCAGCCTATGAGGGGAGCGAAGTATATGTGAAATGTGTGTGTGTTTGTTATGTATATATATATATATTTTTTATATATATATATTTATTTTTTTTTATATAATTATTTATATATAAATATATATCAATCCATATATATATATATATATATATATATATATATGAGAGAGTGTGTGAGGCAGAGAGGGCGAACGTCTTTGACATGGGTATTACTCATCCCAGGGGGAGGGACAGATGTCCGACAGGTACCATTTGGTCCATGGTGTCTTTGCAATTTTTTTTATTCAGTTAAAGCCACGGCGTTGTGTTCCAACAGTTTTGCGTGAATTTCGTCACTCATTCAACATTCACCGAAATCAAGCTGTTCCCACACGTAACACAATCTTACGTTGGGTTTATACACTTCGTACACGAGGTACACTGATGAATAGCAGTTGGGCCCCTCCAGGTGGTGTAATGGTTAGCAAGCTTGTCTCGCTAGAAATATTACGACT
This sequence comes from Acanthosepion pharaonis, assembly GCA_903632075.3. Lineage (NCBI taxonomy): Eukaryota > Metazoa > Mollusca > Cephalopoda > Sepiida > Sepiidae > Acanthosepion > Acanthosepion pharaonis. The sequence goes on from CAHIKZ030005544.1 coordinate 2,593,411, forward strand.
GAGTAGTGAGTTCGATCCTCACTAGGTGCCTCATACTTTCGGCCTTGTGCCACATCTGAGATACGCTTGGAAAATCACTTTGGGCACTTCGGGGCGGTGTAATGGTTAGCAAGCTTGTCTCGCTAGAAATATTACGACTGAGTAGTGAGTTCGATCCTCACTGGGTGCTTCATACTTTCGGCATTGTGCCACATCTGAGCTACGCTTGGAAAATCACTACACTGATGAATAGCAGACTGGTAGGGGCCCCCACCAACGGTACGTAATCCAGAAAATGTGGAACGCCTCAGACAAGCTTTGATGCCCAGGTTTTTTTTTCCCAATATCACCTTTCCTAACAGAATCACTTCTCACCCAAGCCAATGTACACAAGAAATCAAAAGAAAATGGTTGAATCCATTAACAGAACAATACAAACAATATTTTGACATGTGAAAATATTCTCTTCAAACAAAGTAGTTGACATAATTTTTCAGTTGAACAGATGAATATACAATAGCGTTTCTAAATTCTTCTAGTTGCTAATGACATTTTCTTTGTTGTTCACAGGTACTTTGTTTCAATAAATTCATTTTGTTTTTTTGGCCTTGAAAAAGTCCACATTGGACGAAACGCGTCGGCTAAATCTAGTTTTTCTATTGTCTTTTCCCTTAATAACATTGTAAATAAATTACAATAAAAAAATTTGCGTCCAATGACTAGAAGCAATATTCACTGAATCTCGCTTCGTTTGGCACAAGGTCACAAATCTGGAATATCCTGTTAGCGAGAATGCATTCTTAATCACTGGTCTATATGAAATCCACAATGAAAATTACTGTAGCACGCTTTTCATCGAAAGAGAAAAATTAATTATTATTCAAAACACACATGAGCGCGCGTGCGCAAATTCATACAGAAGTTAATTATCTTCCCAAGGCTGAAGTGGGAATAACATCCCAGAATACAACAGGACAATCCTTCGTCGTAAAATAAATATTCTTACACCGCGGTTCCAACAGTCAGAGCTGACTGCTGTAAATTTCACCCTCCAAAAGGCAGTACCTGCTCCTATTTATAGCTGTGAGAGTCCATGCATGCGTGGGTAAATTACCATAACACTTTGTGAAAGCAAGTTTTTCATTGCCTCAAATAAAATTTCACATAGGCTTGCGAATTTCCGCCATTTTCTTCAATCCTCTGAATGTGAAAGAAGTGGGTAAAGGGAGTTATTATTTCTCACTCACTACACATTTGCAGTTGTCGCTGTTTTTTTTTTTTTTCCTTGCTATGAATCGTGGTTTTCTCTGCATCTTATTTCGTCTACATTTTTCTAGTCTTCCAGTTGAGATCTTATTTCTGAGATGAGGTATTATGTACATTATTCGGACTATTGTCCTCATCTTTGTCACCATATTTATCACAACGTTTCGGCCGTTGTGCGCTCCGGCCTTCTTCGAACTGAACCCTTTATTTCGCTCGCTGGGGTAGACTCTTCTAGTTCCACGTGCCATGTCTAATAGATGTCAGTTATTGGTTATCTCCTGTTAACTCACCTCTCCAAGGACGGACACATGGCACAGTGGATAAAGGCGTTGCTTAGAGCCAGTGATAGGACCCGAAGAGTGGTTCAATACCTGGTTAAGGCAGTGGAGAACTTGGAGTCTTGGGAATCAGCATTTAAAATTCCTCACTTTAACTAGGCTCGAATATCGACCACTGACACTGCTGGGACACAATGCTATCATCTCAATCACGAGACAGGCCTGAAAACGTAAGTACGGTTTATTTTTAAATTACTCTTTACATTAAGGGACACTGGTAATCAAATTCTAGAAAGGTAAATTTGAAATTTTCTTTACTGCTTTGAGCGGACAATCTAGCCATGTTTGGCAACCTTTGTGTGAAAAGAACACTTCTAAATTCAAAACCCTGTGTGGTTCAGGTGGGTCACATATTTGAACCGTTACTAAGGTCTGCTCAGTAAAATTGCATTATCAGTCACAAGTTGGCTGTGTTGGGGTTGAAGAAACACAAATGGCCCAAGGGCATCCTCGGAAACAAGCAGCTTTGCTGAAGATGTGAAATCACACAGAGTTGCAGTCGAAACAGCTCTGATGATTCTCTTTAATTTAAAAAAAAGAAGCCACATTGAATTCATTCTTGTTCGTGTAGGTGCGGAGAAACCTTGGAAAAATTCAAAAAGAAAAACCTTATTTTCAATCTAGTGGTTTCTTTATTCTTGGATTCATTTGGAAATCTGGGGTGAGGAGGAGGGGGGGTTGGGACATCTTTGTTGCTATTTCTCTCATCGACCATATCTTATCTTTGTTCAGCAAAAAACTCCAACTTTTTCTCTCTGATCGGAATTCCCTACATTCCCCCTGATTGGCACTTGATCCCCAAATGTTTCTATTTATTCATATAATTCTTTGAAACTCTCACCTTGATTTTACTGTTGAGGCTTCAGACCCAGATAGTCAAGTGCAAATTATGCTATCTGGGTACGCTAAGGTACATGAGTACAGGAAAAGTAGGATGTGATAAATTCAATGACAATATATCCTGAAGGTTACTCGGTACAAAAGACACCCAAACATGCACAGTGGCTGACAAAAGGTTCTTTCAGATTTGCCTTCTCTCTCTTAAGTAATGTTTCAAGAATCGAGTTCTTTCACTCTTCTGACGGGAATAAATTTAGATAATTTACAGAATATCTCTCCATGACATTCTTGCCTTACAAAAAAAAAACAAAACAAACCTTTCTTTCAAAACCTCATAGTTAAGTTATAGTTCAGAGCATTTAATACATAATGTCGAGATGGCTAAGTCCAACCAATAGCAGTTTTAAGCTGATTTGAAACGCTAAAATTGACAAAGGTATATTCTGCAGATTCTGGCAACTTCCACTATTCAAATAAAAAAAAAAAGAGAGACTAACTGTTCAGCAGATATTTCTTTCATCTTAAGGGTCTTTTTCATTGTAGGTACTAAGACTGCCAGTCCCAAGTAGTGAATAAGACTGCCAGTCCCAAGTAGTGAATAAATGGCATAAACCAGAAACAAAAGTTGGCAAGAGTTGAACTCAAATCCTTTTTACCTCGGGCAGCATTCCTATATACTTCTAATGATCTAGGTTAAACTACCAGATTTTTGCAGTTAGCAGATCAAGTCTATTCCTTAAATTCAGTCTCTATTTTTCTACAACCGACCTCATTAGTTTTTAGGCATACTATCATTATCTTGATTTTAATTATTAGATGAAAATAAAACTTCAGGCTATTTATGGTTTCCATTAAATTTCAGAACTTAAATCTGAAATATTTTCAGTTAATATTATGAAGAAATCTGAGAAGGGGGGGGGGATACAGTGTTTGAATCTGTTCATGGTTTACAATGGAGGCAGGTGCTTATAAAAAAAAAAAAAAAATGCTGATACTATCTGAGTAGGTAATTATTGGAAATCGCAAATTCGTACTGAACCAATTTTTTCACCAATCATTATAAGAAACCATTTTTTTATCAAAATATATGGTAACAGGACAGAATAGTAAAGAGAAGATTCAAGTCTTTCCAATTCTATAAAGGAAGACAAAGGAGAGAAAATGACCAATAACTTTTTTTTTTAAGGGTGGGGGAGATATTAACACCAATATTTTTTTTCCTGATGACATATGTGAGCCAAGAATGGAACAGGGATTCTTTAGAGACTACCATCAATGGAATGCTTGTGCTAATTTACACAGTGGTTCATTAAGGTACAAAATGAAGACAAAGTGCATATTCCTAAAAGGAGATATCAATGCCCTTTGCTACAAGGAGTCTTTACTGATGAACCTATCCTTTAAATGAGTACAATTATTGAAAATTGTTTATACAGGAAACAAAAAAAAAAATTCCTGGAACTGTCACAATTTATTTACAGATTGCACCTTAAAAAAAATCTATTCAATCACTGTTGGCTACTGACCTTCTTGAAGACCATATTAATTTGTAGATTCTCAAATACTTTGAAATGTTCAAATCTGCTGTTTCATTGATAGTGTGTATTTAGACACCATCTTTTCATTCATACACGTTTCGTTAAATAATATAGACATGTGTTGTCTATTTTATGTAAACTCTTTTCATAACGTCTAATAAGTTTAGTAACATTATAATTGAACGAAGAAAGAAATTCACAATATTGATCCATATTTTTTAATACAATCTAAGCTTTCAGCTTACATAAGCCATTATCATACTTCTCCAATTCACTCTCGCATGGTCATGTGTGACGTCACGAGATGCACGTCTTATATGCACGTTTATCGTTGCTTAGAGATCATCTATGTAAACATTCACAGACTGTCATTACTGTCTGTATATTGCTTAATATGTTGTAATTGACATCTTTGATAATGGCTTATGTAAGCTGAAAGCTTAGATTGTATTAAAAAAAAAAAAATGGACCAATATTGTGAATTTCTCTCTTCGTTCAATTATAATGTTATTAAATTTATTAGACGTTATGAAAAGAGTTTACATAAAATAGACAACACTTGTCTATATTATTTAATGAAATATATATATATATATATATATATATATATATATATATAAAAACTGGTACTGATTGAAGCTGCTTTTTTAAAAAAAAAAGCAAAAAAAAAAAAAAAAAATAAATAAATAAGGCTCTCTTAGGGAATTTATTTCTATGCTAGGCTACTGGAGAGGCCCTCATAACCTAGCATATGTATCAATTACTTACAGACATCTGACTCTTACCCATTATTTCTACTTCATTTCATTGGGAGTTGATGATCATTCTTTCATCTCCATACATGATCAGCCATGCCCAATTATATTGTTTTACACTTAATTACAATCTAGTCACCACAAACAAAGATTTCAGTTAGACATCCCTAAAGGTTATCCAGCTCAACAGGCATCTGAGTGGTCAAAATGTGATAATAGCAAATAAAGTTGAAGACAATAGTCCAAATATGAATAGGAACTCATCCCAGAAATTATATTTGCCTAGTTGATAATGTTTGCAAATTTATCACTAAAACAAGACTACACAAAGAACTTGTACAGAGAATTGCTTTTGAGAAATGAATGAAATGTGTAAGAACTATGAATAAAGATAGCACTTTTTTTTATTTATTTATTTAAAAAAAAAAAAAAAAAAAAAAAATGCTTTTCTTATATATTGTCATATCAACATGGGCTCAAGATGGCATTCAACCATGAAACCGACTGAGATCAAAACTGAGTAGCAAGAGTCCATCTTTATATTACCTATAAATAAGGTATACTTTAAAAGAGGGGTCATTTTTTTTTCTTTCATCTCAACAAATCAAAGGCCATGGAAACTAAGGAAAGAAAATGAATTTTGAGTGCCAAAAATTTAAGAAAAGCTGGATACTTAGCTAATTTTTCATTGAGGATTTTGGAATATGTGTTTGCATAATTTGTCAAGAAACAATTGCCATATAGAACGTTTCTCAAGACCAAGGTAGCTTTCTGGACAAAGCAGTCTGGAGTTGAGAATTTATTATAGTACATTTGATATTATGGCCCTCCCTTGAGACACTGCATAGCTGTTTGGCCCAACCTCTGATTTAATAAATAAAATGAAAGAAGAAATATAGTTTTAAGGTGTGCTATATTTATGGGATAAAGTGTTCAATATCAGAGATTGAGCATATGTAAATACAAAAATATAAAAGTGAACATTGAAGTCAACAATCAGAGGCAACAGGTAATTTCATACTAGACGCAATCATCAGGCCACATGTGTTGGATTTTTTTTTCTTGACTATTTATATATACAGGTCAGTGGTGCATTTTGCGTAGTCCATTCTAATGGTTATTTTGACAGGAGTGGTTTGTTTATTTTTTTTGGGTTAATTTAGATCATTTATTTACTAGTTTGTTTTGGTCTAGGAAGGTAGTTAAAGTTATTTTTTCATCCAATTTTTGGATTGATTGCTGTAGTCTATTCTAACTTATTTTGGTAGGAGGCAATTTTTTAATTTTATTTATTTCAATTGATTATTTTTATTTGTTTTTTTCTTACTTTTATTTATTCTTTTTGTTTATTCTAACGGGAGTGGTTTGTTAATTTATTATTTGCTTGGGTTAATTTATTTTACTTGTTTATTATTATTATTTTGTTTATTTTTATTTATTCTTTTCAGTTTTCAATTTTTAAGTAAGGTAATAAAAATAAAAAATTTCATGTCTGCATTTTGAGATTAGCTCAGATCGTTTATTTAGTAATTTATTTTGGTCTGGGAAGGTGATCATAGCTATTTTTTTCCTTCAAACAAAGTTTGCAGATCTTTACCAAGTTACTTAAAAATTGAAAACCGAAAAGAATAAATAAAAAATAATAAATAAGAAAAAGCAAGTAAAATAAATTAATCCAAACAAATAAACAAACCAATCTCACTAAAATAACTGTTAGAATAAATAAAAATAAAAAATAAATAAAAACAAGTAAAAATAATCAAATTAAAAAAAAAAACTGTCCCCTGCCAAAATAACAGAATTACAACAATCAATCCAAAAATTGGACAAAAAATTAGCTTTAATTACCTTTCCAGACCAAAACAAAATATTAAATAAACGATTTAAACTTTTTACGTTACTAAAACATTGAAAACCGGAAAGAATATATAAAATACAAATAAATAAAAAAACAAGTAAAATAAATTAACCCAAATAAACAAACTACTTCTACAAAAATAACCCTTAAAATGGACTACCCACAATGCATCACTGACCCATATATATAAATAGTTGAGAAAAATCCATCACATTGTGTCTAGCACAAAACAGCCTGTTGCCTCTCAGTGTTGACTTCAATGTTCACTTATAAAAATGGCATAGCCACTCTTATCTGAGGATGTCCACCTAGTTAATCCCTATTGCAGACGCCTGCTCAGGCACACTGTTCAACACCCACAGAGCTCACTTAGGGTTTATACTGCAACTATGCTGAGCAAACCTTAGTTACAGTTTCTGGGAGAAAGCACATTATTTAGCATGATAAACAATCTGAACTCAAACCCTTGGGTACAATGACTTGTAGCTTTTGTGATAGCAAAACCTTTGACAGCCTCCCATAATAATTTAATTTTTCAGGTCCGATTCGTAACTCTCTGCTATCAACACTGCAAATATGAATTTTGGCAAAGTTAGTAAGCTTCACGAATAAAGCACTGGAAAAGCAAAACTGAACATTTTATAAGTCTTCAACACAAGGAACGGTTTTATCAAATGGACAAAATATGAATGGAAAATTCAAACATCATCCTTAATGCTGGTTGTAAAATATTTGGCTGAAAGAGAATACAATTTGCAGTGAAAAATATCATCAGATCATATATGGATACGACATATTTTAAAAAATGCTCTTAAAAACATAACTGTACTTTTGTCTTAGGTTTCACTGTATATCTGATGGTACAGAAACAATAGACTGGATGGAAATTCATTTGAAACACCAAGGCTAATGAAAACCTTGACAACCTTATCTCTAGTGTTGTTATTATTATTAAATTAAAATTAATAAAATGTTTAACTACCAATTCTTTTTTTTTTTTTGCATAAAGAACAAGCTGCAGCAAGAGGTGTGGGTAGATTTGTGTGTTGAACAGAGAGTCAAACTGAAATCTACAATAAGAATATTTTGTACCATCAGAAAATTAAGAAAACTCAAAAATTTATTAAGAAAAAGAACAGTCATGGTTTTGATCAAAATGTACATCTATCATTACAGAGGCATTCACATAATTTTCAAGATTTCAACAAGTCTTTGTGAAGAAAAAACAAAACAAGTCAGAACTACATGTATATATGTCTTTTACTTGACATGGACAGTTCTTATGAAATGTGCATTGCAATCCATTTCAAACAAGCCTAGACTGAGTGAACAGGATACCAGCTAGAATCATCAGAGTGTGGTTTGTTGTCACAAGGACGAGACAAGCTGACAACAGCACCAGCAACTAAGAAACAAAAATTAAATCAAGGTACAGTTGAAGGTAAGAAAAATAACCAACATTGAAAAACAGAAAGTGTTAAAAAAAAAAAGCATTAAAAAATGCAATAAAATAAAGATTTAAAAAAAAAAAAAAAAAAAAGGTAAGATATCAAGAAACAGGTGAGGTGGAAAAAAAGAGAATAGAAAAAAGAAAAAAAAACGTCCAAAACAGGGTGGAGGGGGGCATTAAGTTTATAAAAGCTCAGATTTATTTAGTAAGTAATACAGAAGGAGAAAAGGAAGGGGGGGTAAGACAGACAGACAGACAGAAGAGGAGGAGGTTTTTTTTTTTTTTTTTTTTTAACCACTTAATTTTTATTTTACATTTAGGGCTTCCTTTTGGGATATTGTCTTGGCCAGATTAATACTATTTCACCCTCTTTCCTTAGAGAAAAAGAATTAAATCTTCTAGGACCATTTATTTTATAACACAACGTTCCTCACACAAGAGCAGGATGTTAGCATTCTTAACATATACATATATTGTTGTATATAATATATGGCACATATAGATTATACACAACAAATATACATATAGTGTGTGAGATATATGTGTGTGTGTGTGTGTGTATATGTTTGTATCTAGCAAACATCATATTACAACTTAGCCATAACTGTTCAGAGAGAAAGGGATGGGAGATGGGAGCAATTTTATTTGTTTATTTTTTTTTTTTTTGTTAAATCGATATTGACATATATATATATATAAGTTTAGCTCTGGTGCACTAACCAAGCACAAAAACAACTGAAAGACTTGTAGATCCTGTTTTTCTCTCTTTCTCTCTCTCTTTCTTTTTTCGTCTTAATGACTTCACTCCAGCTTTCTATCATTTAGATTTTATTTTTATTTTTATTTTTTCTTGCAAAAACTTTGTCCATCTTTCCCGGCATTCTGTTGACAACCTTAAGAACTTGCAAACAACCAGCAGCACAATTTCCATGTTTATTTTTTTTTTTTTCCATGTCACAGTCACGCCCACAAACACTTCTGTCTTCACTCCCCCCCAAACATCCACACAGGTGTATGTGCAGATAAACTTACACAGGGCCACACACATACAAAGCAACAGAAAAAAAAAGAGGGGGGAAAAAAGAAAAGAAAAAAAAAACATGCACTCATCACAGGCACACATCTGCACACAGAAACACTTGTGCAACTTTGTAGTTCAATATTTCAGATGCATATGTATATATTTATATATATGTATATATATATATATGTACAAGTAGTAAGCCACATGAAGCAGTGGCTACAAAAATTCTCTCCATTTGTAGGCAGAACAGAGTTTCTGCACTATTTTAGTAAGAAAACAATTCTTTGTTTTTTTTTTTTTTTTCAGGTTTTAGTTTTCAAATTGGTGCAACTACCAGAGCAGAGAGCAGAGAGTTTGGTGCAGTCAGCCCATTTGAGAGACCAGCTGCCCAAATCTCTTGTCGATACTTTTAGATAGCAGCTAACAGTAAAGAGGTCTATGGAGTAGAATCCAACGGATGATGAATGAAACTGATGTTCTTTTTGACAAATATACAAATGGGAACTTATACAAGATGTACATTGATTTCTATTTACAACAACTTTATACAACAATTAAGAGGTCCCAAAATGGTTTGAGCGCAATGAGAAAGAGACAAGACACAAAGGTCGTTGATTTTAATTTCTTTTTTTTTTTTTTGCATCATCCGCTCCAAATAGATTTCAACAGCAACTGTTTCAACAGAATTAATTTACATATGTAAGGATTGCAATGGGCATATTTATACAAGAATTTTCATCTTTCACTTCCCCATTGTTAATTTTCTTCTTGAGGGTGGGGGCATCTTTTCCCCCTCTCTCTTACGCACAAACACACAATTCACTATGCATATTATCTTTTTCATTAAGATGGGGAGGGGAAAAAAAAGCACACATACATACAAGAAGAAAAGAAAAAAAAAAAAAAAAGGAAAAAAAAAAAAAAAAGTAAAGAAAACAAAGATGAAAGGGAAAAAAAAAAAAAAAAAAAAAAAAAACTCTTTTCTCCCGGTCCACCTGTTGCTGTAGCAAATATTAACCACAGCAATTAGTCAGTAAAACCATGGAATGACTAAGGTCACTAAAACCATTCTTAAGTAGAGGCTAAAATAAAATAACAATGGGACCATTGTGGATGCCATTCGTGCCGAAGCGCAAATTAAAAGCATTTGGTTTTGTTTACAGTCATAAACAATATATGACCAACAACAACATTAACAAAATAAGTTCCTTTTTTTTTTTTGTTCTTTTTTTTTTTTTTTTTTTTACATTTTTTCAAAAGTATTTTTTAGTTAAAACATCAAGCTTTTTCATGTAATTTTTTTTTTTTTTTTAAATTTTTTAAATTTTTTTGGTGTTTTTAAAATTTTTTTTTTTGTGGGGAAGAGGTTGTTTTTGACTTCCTCTCTTTCTCTTTCTCTTTTTGTCAAAAATCAGCATCAACAAATTTTTTTTTTTTTTCTTTTGAAGTTCAAAAAGAGCAAGAAAGCGGAGAAGGAAAAAAAGAACTAATAGAAAATAATTTGTTACTTTAAGGAGTGGGGGGTGTGGGCAATCAATGGTCAACGAGAGATGATGAAGATGAAAGAAGGGGGAGGGGGATTTTTTTTTTTTTTTTTTTTTTTTTCCAATTGTCATTATTGTTTGTATTAGGCAGAGGCAGATTTTTCTACAATCAAGAGGGGGGGAGGGTTAATCTAGTCAGGAAACTGACTGACTAGCAGCAAAATATGAGATCATTCAGTAAACACTGAAGAATTGCACATTTGCACAGTGATCACCTACGACAGAACACAAAACTAAAACTTCAAGTACTTACAATATGTACAAGTTTGAGAGTAAGAAAAATAAGAATCAAGATAAGTTAATTCAGAAAAAAAAGAAAAAAAAAGAAAAAGAATGTAATTTTTTTTTTTTCCAATTCTGCTGGACAGATAATGAGAAATATGAGGCAGAAACAAACAAAAAACTTTTTTCCCTCAAATATGAAGAAAAAAGTAAAAAATAAAAATAAATAAACAAATCAAAAGATTAAAAATTAAGACTTGGGGGGAGGGTTTAGGGGCCAAATAGAAAGGAGAGGTTGGGTAGGGGGAAGGGGGTAAAGATAAGGTTTAGCTGCCTTCCAAGAGCAAAAAATTCCCTGTTTGCATGGTTCATCTAAAATGAAGAAATTGTCATCTTGGTGGTGGTTGGTTGTTGGTGGTGGTGATGGTATCAAGCAATAAAATGTCTTCTCCATTGGTAGAGTAATCTCAGCTTGTTTTTTTTTTTTTTTTGTTGTTTGTGTTAGTTTGTTTTTTTTTTTTTTAATAGGACTTATTTTCCCAAGTTCATGATTTTTTTTTTTTTTTTAAATTCCAGAGAAGTGCTATTTACCAGCAGTATGAGATTTGAAGTCCAGACTGAGTAAAGTTAAAAAGACGAGGGATTGGGTCTTTCTTTAAAGGTTAGAGATGGTCAAGAGTAATAAAAAAGTAAAAATAAATAAAAGCTAAAAAAAAAAAAAAAAAAAAAATTGTAAACTGCATTACATCTTGGGTGGGGGTTGAGGAGGCATTGAA